>LYNE01004132.1:0-11876 GCA_001662545.1 Rosa x damascena
AACTTGCAAAAGCAACACCAAAGCCGTTTAAAGGGTTCCGTAAAGTTTCTTGCTAGTTTAAAGGAAAACTGTAGAATTTCAAGTGATTCTTCAGTAAAATCTGAAGTTGATGACTTCCATTTCCAAGAACCAACTCACGCTATCGGTAACTTCAAAGAGCACAATCTTAAAAGTTTTCTGAAAAATTTCAAGGTTAAGTCAGTCAATTGTAAAATTAGCCATAGTGATTTCCACATCCAAGAACCAACTGAAACTACCGTCAACTATGAAAACAACTAGTACCGGAAATCTTTAAACCCTAACTGAAAGGAATCCGGAAAATTTTCTCAAGTCGGTGCCGGTAAATTGTCAAATTAACTTCGATTCATTTCCAAGAAAGAACTAATCTTACAAAATTACTTAGAGAATTAAGCGAAAACCCCAAGAAAGGCGAAATTAGAAAAGCGGTACTGACCGGAATTCACGGTCACGAAGCCGATCAGATCGTCGCCGTCGTCGCCGTGAATGGTGAGCGCGTCGTCGTCGCCGGCGCGATTCAGATTGGAATACAAGCGGCGGAGGTTGAGAACGAACGATCCGGCAAAGTCGCAGACGACGCGAGCGAAGGTCGATTCCGGAATCCGCAGCACGACGAAGTCCTCCTCGGAGATGACGGGGTTGCCGGCGGTCAGCAAGATCACCTCCTCCGGGGAGATTTCGACGTCGGCGAAGTCGGCCAGGTCGACGAGTGGCGCCACGGCCTTCCGGAGAAGAACGGCCCCTTGGTTGAGTTGGAGCTCAAACATGGTTGGAGTCTCGGAGAAGAGAGAGAAAATGAGAGAGAGAGAGAGAGAGAGAGAGAGGGGAGGGAGTTTTGGCGGGAAAATTTGGGGAAGAAGTTGGACGGTTGAAGTCGGGACGGCTTTTGGAATTCTGTTACGGGTCCCTGTGATTTAAGCATTGTCAGTTTTGAACTTGTGACAGTTTCAGGAAACAAAAAGTCTATATAGCCCTTGGTTGGTCTTTAAATGCTTTACAACATTTGAGTAAGCAGTAGTGTTACTTTCGTAAATTAAGATTTTTTTGGGTCGACAAATAAAGGTTAAATAGCCGTTTATTCCGTGTCTTTTCCCAAGCAGCCAATTTACCCCATAACTTTTCTATTTTGAATATTTACACCCACTCACTTTTTAAATTGTTATTGATTCACACACTGTTGTTAACCTTTAAATTTTCCTTCCAATTTTTTCCTTAACCGAGCATGTGAGGAGGATTTTCGTCTTCTCAACTACTTTTAAAAGAAAATTAAGTAACTAAAATTGTAATCCAACCTACATTACGGGCACAACCAACTAACCAAGTTTCCCTTTTCTAAAATTAAATGTGGATGCTGCTTTGGATGATGTATATGGTATTAGAGGTACGTGAGCAGTTTTACGCAAGGAAAGAGGTGATCTCCTACTAGCGGCTTCTAAGAGATTTCGTGGAAGATTTGGTGTTAAGGCAGTTGAGATATATGCTACTGCTTTGGGCATATGGGTGCTATCCCAATATGGTTTTCACATTTTTCATCTTATCTTAATATCAGATGTTTTATCCGGAGTCAATGATCTTTGCAAAACAAGTGAGGATGATCTGTGGAGGGAAAATTGAAGAGTTAGGGATAAATATGCAAAATTAAAAAGTCAAGGGAATCGACAGCTATGGAAAAAAGCATGGGGTAATTTGACTATTTTGCTATAAGTCAAACATAATGTAATTTGACTATTAAGTTAAACATAATATCGTCAACTAGCCGATGAGTTATGCACACTTGGCTAAATGAAAATTCAACACCATGTGCAAATTCAGTGATAGCTAGCGAGATATTTATGCCTTAACGGGCGTTCCACGACCAGGGAATGACGTTCTCCCCCATTTTGCCTAACATAAAATATTCTATTGGTGTTACAATAATAGCCATAGTTAGAACTTTTTTGAATTGGTTGCTGTAACACCATTAGAAGCTTTTATGTTGGGCAAGATGATGGGGTAGAGAAAAACAAAGGAAACAAAAATTGTATGATATACCACTGGGAGGGTTCTGGTGGTCATCTTCACATTTAACCGAGATTTGCTAGAAATAGTAAAGATGAAAAGAGTAAGCAAACCCAGAAATATGCATGGGCAGAGATTCTAATAGTGGGATGATGTATAAAGGCACAATATAGTTATTCAAATGGTTTGCTACACAGTTACAAGCTAACCATGGTTGAGTTAGCCTAACTTTGATTTTTGAGGAAAAACCATGGCTGGTACATTGGTACTTGATACTCAAGAATTTCAAGTTAATTGAGACATTGGATGGAAAATCTAAAAGTTAATGGTAAGGCGTGAATCGACAACAATTAGAAAAGTGAGAGTGTAAATATTCGAAATTGAACAGTTAGAGGGTAAATCAGTAGCCATGGGAAAAGACATGGAGTAATTTGACTATTTTGCCATAATTTAAACATAGTGATCTCAAAATTAGGGAACAAATTTGTTGGCCACCTTTTAAATTAATTACACTTGTCATTTTGCTTCACCATAGTTAAAATTTTACAAGAGATGAATTGAAAAAGGGAGAATGACACAAATTGGTAACTGAACATTCACTCACTTCGGTCGCTCAAATTTAATTTTGCTATTCACTTTGGTCATTACTGTCAGAATTACACCATGTCAAGCTTATAGCTTCTGCACAGCGGGTAGAGTTGGTGACTATAAGAACTGGAGTAGAACTACTCCAATACTTTTGTTACAACAAGTTGACATTGAAAGTGATTGTCTAGAAGCCATCCAAGAAATATCGGCAGATGATACTAACCTTTCTGAGGACGGCTAATTAGTTCAGGACATCCAATCAAACATACAGACTATGGCTGGTTTGACGATTAATCGCTCATACCCCTCGAGCAACCAACAATCTAGTACATTGACTTGCTAGCATAGCTTATAAGTCAAGCATAAACTCACAATTGCTGAACCAATCACCAACTATTTTGACGAGCAGTGTTGATATGTACGAGAGTTGCATTAGAATTTGATCCATTTTACTGGAAAGATAAAATATAGATGATTAAAGAAATGTTATTAAACAACTGTGTACCATTATTTTGACATCAAATAATATTATGCATCGGACATCAACAGATAATCGTTCTTCAGGATGTGTGAAAAACAAAAGAAAGAAACACCTGATACGCAGTTGATAGACGTTCAACTTAACCTGCAATAATGTCAGTAGTAAATGATAAGTAAGGATCGTTCGATGCCAGAGATTGAGGGTAACTATATTAATCACACAAAAAAAACAAAACAAAACAAAACTAACACTAAAGAAAATGTCACACAACAGAAAGAAAAGAGAAAAAGATGGAGGGATAGAGAGGAGGATTGAAGAGGGCATTGCAATCCTGAAACAAACTGAATTGGGGGTTTTTGGTTTTTAACGAAAATAAACAGAAAACAAAGAAAAGAACACGATTTTGAATTTAGGGTTTTGAAAGATAATGACGAAGATGTTAGGAACTTGGAAATCCACCACCAAAACATGCTTGAGACAAATTTATCATCCTAGTTTCAATTACTAAGTCATGAAAAAGGTTTCAATCAAGAACAAACCATGAACGCATGCATACGTTCTTATTACTTCCCTAGATTACTTAAGCAAGATGAAAGCACCATTACTAAGCCTTTAGAATAAACAATCAAGGTATAGAACGATATCCTATGAACAATTTATTCTAAGCATTAATCACATGTGGAAGTTTGATTGAAACAAGTATGCAAAACTAGTATGGAACGCCTACCTAGCATGCAATCCTCTTTATTTGGTTTCACCTATTGTCCTATAGGTTTTACTACTATTGAAATAAGTATTATTAACCGTTTAGGAGATTAAAATACATATTTCTAGCCCCACTCACATGATCATAATATTTTATGTGCGCATTCATAAAACTTAAACATGCAAGAGTTATCTGTAAACCAAAACCAAATAAACAATTTCACAACAAAGCAATCACGAAACTAGGGATCAAAATATTGTCAAAAACATATCTTAGGGGCTTCAAACCTCGCCCCTAACAAAAGTGAATTAGCCACACATTGTCTTAAAATTCACAACTAAAAACATATGAGTTTGATTTACAAGAAAGTAAAAACCATAAAGAGCAGAAGATGAGAGCCACAAATTCACTTTTAGGCAGCCTTGGATACAAGAGCTTCCTTCAAGATGGTACACGGCAAACCTTGATGAAGGTGGATGATGGTGTGCAGGGCTTTTGCGTCTTGAAGTTGAGGAATTTAGGACTTTGTGAATAGGGTTTTTAGGGCAGAAGATGGCGCTGTAGATGGGGGGATTTGCAATGTGTTTAGAGCCTCTATATGTATGGAATACATAGCCCAAGTTTCCTTTTCCAATTCTGCTTTGAAAGTCTCCCCTAGTTGCTTAAGGATTTTTTTCTAATTGGTGCACAATTAAATGATTTTCAAGCCTTAGTAATCTTCCTAAAATCTTGAAGAATCATTCTAGGACTCTCCTTGTAATTTTCTGCATCAAAAACCTTCCAAAAATGCTCCCAAAATCCGTCCATATAAGATTTCCGCCAAACTGTCCTATTTTGACTGGGACTCTATTTCTATCTCTAAAGCTTATTTCTTGGACAAGGAACGACTTCGTTTTGCCATGTTTTTAGATGGTTCTTGACTCCAACGTGTTCTATGAAATCATATCTTCTTGAATGATTAATAAACTTTTGGAAAAACTCCAAATAAATCGCCGGCAAAGATCTCCCAAAAAGCTTCATGAAAAGCTGACAGTTTCTGCCTTATCGGGAAGCCTACTTCGAGCTTGAATTCCTGCTGCCTCGTTGACACTTCTGACCTGTTTAGGTAAAACATCATGTATTTAAAGTTCGCTGGCCTTTTCTTCATTGTTTCAGATGGAAGGATGCAAGAAACGCTCCTTAAAATTGTTCCTAGAAAGCTGATTCTGAAACTGCAATTTTCTGCTTTGCAACAACTATTTTTCACAACGATTTCCGTGGACTTCCCTTGTAATTTCCGGCCAAAAGGGTTGATCAAACTTAGTCCTTTGCATCAGTAATTCATGATTCATGGCTCCATTGCTCCCTTTCAGCTCCTATTTCTCTTGAATCACTCCACGAACTACCTAAAAAGATAACAAAGTTAAAATTGACTTTTTAAAGAAAATAGCCAAGGAAAGTGTAAAGGTTGCGCATTATATTTGTCACATTTTATGCTCCTATCAACACCTCTCTTTGGTGGTCATCACAGCATCGGTTATGGTTATGCTACTGTTACGATTACATTTACAATTTACACTGCTCAAATGACCTTCATAATGCATTTTTCGATGTCTTTTGATATTTGTTCTGGTTCTTGTTACTTCTTATTCTGGATTCAGCTCTGTATTTTGTTATGTTTTTTGCTTTTTTTCATTTCGATTTTATTTACATCGTCGCATTTTACTCTTCAATTTCATTTTATATATTAATTCTCGTCTTTTCTTAAATAAAAAATGCATTTGTCATGACGATTATAAGGCATTAATTGTGGACTGGTAGAGTTATTTCTATTCTTATAGAAACATTATGAGATTGTAAAAAGGATAGTAAAAAATATGAGATTGTAAAAAGGATAGGAAAAACCAATGAAGGTCTCTTAAGTGATTATTGAGGTATAATAATTGGGTGTTTTTGACAAGAGTTTCATGAGTAAGTTTTATTTATTTATTATATATATATATATATTTAAAGATGTTTATCAAACAAATCTATGTAAAAAGGTGGAGCAAAGAGTATGAGAGGACATGTGAGGAAATTAGGATAGATAAGTTTTAAATCAATATATTAGGCACCATGAACAGACAATCAGGTGCTCTGGAGTCAACGCTAGTGTTGCCTCAGGGATGCTGCCGGATGAGTGATAATTGAATAAGGTTTTAGGCTTTTAGAATGACTTTGCTTAAGGTTTTGGTAGTGGTGGCGGTTCTTTTTAGGGGACTTATCTCGGTAGCTATGGTGATAATGAGCACCGTAGTCAAGATGGCGACGGTATGTGAACTGATTTGGTCTAGGCGACGTCGGCTTGAATGCAGGGACGAGTCGTAGCGGTTGCTACACAAGGTTGAAGGAACTGCATATGGGTTGAGCTGCTGCATGGCCTTGGGCTAACTTTTTTTTTCCTTTAGGCCTTTGGGCTTCTAATAATTAATTAGTTAGTAATTTTTTTTGTTTCTAATAATTTCCAACTGCTTTTAGGGAGTTATGAACTTTTGTATTTCGATGTCACTACTAGAAATTGGGCCTATAGGGACAACTAAAAATTCATCCCCATTGACTCTATTTGCGACGATTAGTAGTGAGTTTTGAGCAATAGAGTCAGACTAGACATGAAGCCAGCATGATGCTACAGGTATATGTGTTTATTCCTTAAAGTAGAGAATGCAACAACCAGCTAAAGTAATTCCACAAAATGTCACAAAAGATAACTCAATCTTTCAGTTATCTTCAGGTACATTGATGAAATTTTGAAAACCATGCCCTACTGCAACAAAGTTTAAGAGACTCCTCAGTCCTTAAATCAACAACATTCAACCACACCAATTTCTTTCTCTGCTCTCTTTTCCTTTTTTCCATGGCATGAGTCAGCTACACCAATGTTACGGTCAACCTCAACTATCCACTCACTTCAAAAGTTGGCAAAAACCCACATTTTGTAGCTTAATGTCATATCAAACTTGTTCTTTTCTGTTATCTTCAAGTACATTGATGAAATTTTAAAAACCATGCCGTACTACAACAAAGTTTAAGAGACTCCTAAGTCCTTAAGTCAACAACATTCAACCGTACCAATTTCTTTCTCTGCTCTCTTTTCCTTTTTTCCATGGCATGAGTCAGCTACACCAACATTACGGTCAACCTCAACTACCTACCCAATTCAAAAGTTGGCAAAAGCCCACATTTTGTAGCTTAATGTCATATCAAACTTGTTCTTTTCTGGTTAGCCTGCATATCCATCCTCAAAGATTGAACACATGAACAAAATCAAGATTGAGTTTACATAACTAGTGAAAACTGAAATCTATTAATTACTCAACTTAAAGCTGCACACAAGGTTCTAAAAATCGCTAGGCGCTAGTCGGCCGGTAGCTCGGGGCCTAGCACCTAGAGGCTAGGCGGGGACTAGGAGGTTTTTTATTATTACTTTATTTTATTTTTATTTTATAATATATATATATATATAAATATATATATATATATATATATATATATATAAAGTGTGTGTATTTTTCCTTTTAAAGCTTTTTTTTCTTCTTTTCTTTTAGTTTTAATTATCTCCTACTCTTTCATCAGAGTGTTATGATTGTAATTATATTAATTAGTTTAAGGGCATAATTATCATTTTCAATTAAGTGTGATTAGAAGAAGAATCGTGATCTCTCCCATTTTCTTCTCAGCAGTCTCAAGTACAGAACCTCTCTCGTCATCCTTCTTCTTTCTCTCGCCAAAATTGACCACCAAACACCTAAGATCTTTGTTGTCTTCACCAAGGAAAGCTCCAATCATCGATCAATTGATAAGATCATACTTAAGATTTGAATTTTGGTTCCTAGCTTTCTCTCTCATCGAGCTCATCGCCGGAACCACCATCGTCCAATCAAGTCGGCGGTGCTGGGTTGTCAATTTTGAATCAAGGGTTTAGTCGAGGACTGGGTTTTAGTTCACAGAGTAGTCTCTAAATGCTTTGGAGTTTTGAATCTTCTTCTTCATCCTTTCGATACATGACTAGAATCAAAAGAAAAAAAGAAAAAAAAATTCAGCGCCCAACAAGTTCGCCTAACCCGCCTAGAGGCTCGACGCCTAATCACTTCGCCCAAGCCAAAATCGGAACGGGTTGTCAACGCCTAGTCGGCTGCCTAGGCCGTTTTTTAGAACCCTGGCTGCACATAAGAACAACTTAAATACATAGTCATACTATCATAAATAGAAGACATTAATCGACTAAGGTTGCTAATCCTCCTCTTCCTACCAAAAGATGAAGAACAAAAAAACAGTTCTGATGGCAAAATGGAAGCATTATCGCTTATAACAAATACTTTTTTTGACTTTGTCAAGGGGAACCCAAAGGCTTCCTAGGCCTAAGATAAACTCCTTCGGCGCATGTGAAATGCTCCAACTGTGCATTGCAGCACAGTGCCTGACCACTTTGACAGCTTCGGGATTCGAACCTAGGTTGCCTATAACAAATACTTTGGTTAGACTACTACAAGAAATTTATACGTGTCAAAATTTAAAAATTAGAAGGAAAAAAATAAAGAAAAGAAATGGATTCAAAATTCCAAATATTTCTTTGCAACATCCAATGCATATATATATATATATATAGTTATATCAAATGCATGCTATCTAATTCTGTAGTCATACTGATAGTAATATTATCAATAGTTTTCCATAAGTTCATGGTAAAACCGCTTTGAGCTTATAAAGATGGATTTCATGATGGCTTTGACTTGTTTTGACTTCATGTAGATTAATTTAAGCTTGATTTCATATTGAAGCAGTATGTTATGTATGTATGAAGCATTCTGCACTGCTGCAATGTTGATGCATGTATCAAAAACAGTGAGCTATATATTGTTGTTTAAGACCTTATGAGCTGGGGCCAATTGCCAGTTTATGAAGCAGTCTTTGGTTCGGGAAATTAAGTCAATATGGCCGATCAATATTGCTAGCGGTGTACTGAATTCGGTATTGAAGCATGAACATGATCCTGGGAAGAATAAGTAACAACCATAAGCAGCTTAAATAACTAAGGGCTAAATACTGGTTACGACCCTGTGGTTTATGTCTAAAATCAATTTAGTCCTTGGACTTCTAATTTTACCAAAAAACACCCATACAGTTTCAATTTTGATCTAATAAGTCTAATATGTTAGTCTTCCGATAATTGAGTCATTTAACTAGCTTGTTGATGTGACTCATATATGACCTATGTTTTATGATGTGGTGTTGAGGTGACATACATAGTCAATTTAGGAATGGATCTCACTATTAGAAATCTATCAAATAAAAAGTTTTTCATCAAATAATCAAACTATAAGTTGAACCCATATAAGAATATTAACGAATTGGACTTATTAGATCAAAATTGAAAGTACAGGGGTGTTTTTTGATGAAATTAGAAGCTCATGGACTGAATTGATTTTGGACCTAAACCACAGGGTAGTAAACCAGTATTTAGCCCAATAACTAAACCAAAATAGCACAAATATATACATGGACAATTAAGAGAGAACCAAGAGATGCACCTAGAGTACGTCTACAATGCTTACTCTGTGTATAGAAGGATATATCAATCTTTTGTGTATAAGGGAAATTAAAAACAAACTGTGGTCTTTGTTTTCACAGCGAACATCCAATTGCTGCACTCGTAGTAAGAGATGACTAGATACTGTGCTACCCAAACATCAGAGCAAACATGTAGTAATGACAGACTCATCTAAAGTTTCAAATATTTATGGTGTGAATATCTGCCTTTTTGAGACATTCTGTTTCTTTGATTACACTTCATATTATATATAAGCATGACTCATGGTTTCAATTTTAATACATTATGAACCCAACTCAAACAAAAGATGCAAACTTTGTCAAAATCTAACAAGCAATTGAAATAACAAATGTTTCTTTAATTATTGGTCCAATGCCGATTAAATAAAACAGGAAGTTCTTCAATTGGATTTGGTTTAGCATAGGAACATACCACATGAAGTTATTCCCTCTTTCGATAGTTTAGTTGCTTACTTCCAGTGCTTACTCTGTGTATATAAGGATATATCAATCTTTTGTGTATAAGGGAAATTAAAAACAAACCGTGGTCTTTGTTTCACAGCGAACATCCAATTGCTGCATTCGTAGTAAGAGCTGACCAGCTACTGCACTACCCAAACACCAGAGCAAACATGTAGTAATGACAGACTCATCTAAAGTTTCAAATATTCATGGTGTGAATATCTGCCTTTTTGAGACAGTATGTCTCTTTCGATAGTTTAGTTGCGTACTTCTTCTTCTTCTCCTCCTCCTCTCCCTTTTTCCTCTACTCTCTTCCCTTCGCTCTCTCCCTCTCTACAATACCCAATTCTCAATCAACCACTCTAACAAAAAGATGAATGCTTTGCAGTGAAATTAAGGAACCCAATTCCCAATCAATCAATCAATCCAACAACAAAAAAAGAAAAAGAAAAAAATAGTGCTTTGCAGTGCAATTAAGTTTTGGAGAGTGAGCGTTTGGCTTACTTTAGCTCATCTTCCACCCTCACTAATTCTTAGTTCATGTTCATTTTGATAACATGATGCTATTGCGAATTCCTGAGTCCCTGAACCCTCAATTGGCCTAGATGCAGCAGCAGAACCCATTCCCTTTCTCCACCCCTCTCTCATTCTCCCTTTGTGCAGAACAAAGAAGTAGATGTCCTTCTCCAGAGCAAACACACAGATGTAAATGAAACACCACAGCAGTGGCCGACTGCAACACCTATCGGGGGCAACAATGCAGAAGTCCAGAAAACAGAGGGACAAAAACGGTAGTGCACTGTTACTAAGAGCATCTCCAACAATAGGAATTATTTTGTAATTAAATATAGCTAAAATTGTGAAATATAGTTATTGATTTAACAATATTGCTCCAGCAGTAGTAGCTATTTATAAATAATATACTATATTTTATCCAATCATAAACTGACATGTGGACAAAAGAGGAGAGAGGAATATAATTTTACTTTAGCTATGCATGATTCTCTAGCTAAATATAGCTAGCCAATTTAGCTAAAGCTAAATTTAACTTAGCAATAACTTGTCTATTGGAGTTGAATTTTGCTTTAAAAATAGTTATATATAGCTAAAATTTGAATTTAACTAGTCTGTTGGAGATGCCCTAAGGGTGTTACTGTTTTAGTGTATAAATAGATTTGTGTCCGTGACCATTTGTACAGACTCCATTTATAGAAAAATCTGTCCGTCCCATATTTAGACCACCTTTACTATCTGCTTCACGCGCTCTCTCTCTCCTGACATTTGCTTAATATTATATGATTTGTGTTCGTGGTAATTTGTGGTTTTCTGACAAAAGAAAAAACAGAGCTTTTCTGTTCAGATCATGGAACCCATCGTATGACAATTTCTTGTATTCAAACGTAAATACATTTTTCGTTTATATAAAAAATGAATACATTATTTTTTAGGGAAAATATCACAAATGGTCACTCAATTAATTTTTACCAATTCGACACTTTGGTCACTCACTTTTTAAATATATCACTTTGGTCACTCAACTTTAACTCTGTGATTCACTTTAGTCACTTTAACTTTAACTCTGTGATTCACTGTAGTCATTTCATCAATTTTTTTCATTAAAAAAAAATTATTTGCCACAATATTAATGATATTTTCATCCAACCAATTGTGAAAAATTGAGAAATCTGTATTACCATGATTGGGAAAAGTGATTAAAGTGAGATAAAATGTCCCTTGGGTGATTAAATTGATTGACAGAGTAATGATTGAGTGACCAAAGTGATATATTTGAAAATTGAGTGACCAAAGTGTCGAATGAGTCATAGTACGTTGAGTGACCATTTCTAGAATTCTCCATATTTTTTGTACAACAGCCAAAATATTCAAAATGAATACATGTATTATCGTCTCATACCACAAGCATATACATTTTCTTTTACAGCAAAGCCGAAACCCGAAAGGCATCACCTGAACTACACTTGGCACAAATTTCTCCTTGAAATAACCCATGCTGCTCTAAATTTCACCATCTCCTCTTTTCGCAGATAACACCTAATT
>LYNE01004133.1:3484-25265 GCA_001662545.1 Rosa x damascena
GAGAGAGAGAGAGAGAGAGAGAGAGAACGCTTGGCATGGGCGAGCTTGGGTGAGAAGAGAGACAGAGAGAGAGTTTGGGCGTGATAGAGATAGAGAGCGAGAGCACTTGGCATGGGCGAGCTTGGGCAAGAAGAGAGACAGAGAGAGTTTGGGTGTGATAGAGACAGAGCGTTGGGTGAGAGAGGTCATTTAGGGCTGCAGATCGGGATGTTAGTGAGGGAAATAGAAGCAAGTTTTGCGACGGCAAGAGAAAAAAGCGTAGCAATTCATTATAAAGTTACTACGGTAAAAATTTTCCATCGCAAATGATAAGACTTAATCGTGACGGAACATTTTCTGTAGCAATAAGGCCTCAATTGCGACGGCAACCGTTCCCGAAGTAAAAAAGCGAAGCAATTGCAATTTTTTTTAGTAGTGATGGCACGGAGTTCCAGCGACCTGTGATGGAGGAAAAAGGGCCGAACTGGGTCTTCGTAGGGCCGGCAGTGACTGGGCTGGGGTTCGGGCCGGCTGGAAATATGGCAACACTGGTGCTGCAGGCGGCGATAGGCCACGGGCAAGAACCGCTCCCGGAAAAACCGGCGGGGAACCATAGTTTTGAACTAGGGTTGACCTCCGTGTTGACTGGGCTGGTTGGAGCATATGGGCCAGTGGTGACTGGGCTTGTAGTGACTCAAGCCTCTTACTGTGGGCCGCTAGTGATAACTGGGCCTCATGGGAGGCTCAAATATGGTGAGGGACTACAGACCCTTAAGAAAAGCCCGAGGAGCAACCTGATGCCGAGGTTGTTGGCTACTGAGGAGGCTGTAGATGGGGCTAGTTCCAACCGTATGGGGAAGGGGCTCGCGCTTTCTTAAGTCCTCCAAGTTGTTAGACATTTTGGACTCAAGCCTTTTGAAGTAGGGGTGATTTCTATAAGCTTTTCTAAGATGTTTCTAGTTGATATTTGTACCACAATTGAGTGATTGGCAGATTAGACTAGATGAATATGTTTTCCTTAGAGAGTGAGATTATTCTTACATAGATTAGGCTTTCTGTTCAGCGAGCATCCCTTTAGACTTTAATGAGTTTAGTTGTGTCTTAGATAGGTTACCTGGTTTGTCCCAGGATTTCTTATGTGTTAAACTCTGGCCTGTTTTCATGGCTTGATTACTAATGAAATCAATTCCTATTCAAAAAAAAAAAAAACAACCATTCTCTCTCTCCTCTTCGGCGAGGTCTCCGGTTAACTCTAGCTGACCTCCGGCCAACTCCGGCGGGTCTCCGGCTGACCTCTGGCGAGTCTTCGGCCAACTTCTGGCCACCACAAAAGCTACTGTCACTAACATCAAAAGCTACTGTGGCCAGCAACAAAAACTACACCAATGAGATTTCTGGCAACCTCCGGCGAGGTCACAAAAGCTACTATCATTAGCAATAAAAGCTACTATCACCAGCAACAAAAGCTACGCTGGTGAGATTTCCGGCGAGATCACAAAAACTACTATCACCAGCAATAAAAGCTACGCTGGTGATATTTCCAGTGAGGTCACAAAAACTACTATCACTAGCAACATAAGCTATGCTGGTGAGATTTTCAACGATGTCATAAAAGCTACTGTCACTAGCGTAGCTTTTGTGACCTCGCTGGAAATCTAAAAGCTACAGATATAGAAACAGAAAGCTACTATAACACGTAAAAAACTACTAGATCAGGAATGAAAAGCTACTCACATAGAAACAGAAAGCTAATATAACACATATAAAAAAGTACTAGACCGGTAATAAAAAGCTACGGACATATATACCGACAACAGATACAGATATAAGAGAGAAGGAAGCGAGTACCTTAGAGAAACTTGAGTACGAGTTCAAAGCTGGTGAGAGCCAAGATGGAATAGAACCCTAGCTAGAAATCCACCTCGTTTCCGCCGACGATATCCACTACGACCTCAACCCTAGATGCCGGAGTAGTTGATTTCCGGCGAGACTGCTGGGTCGAACAGAGAGAAAAGAGGAGAACGCGTTTTGGAGATCGCGGGTGAATAGAAATGGGTATTGGGTAAAATTTTAATACCCGTGGGTAACACCCATACCCACCCTTTTTGATATGGGTATTTTATCAAATATCAGTACCCACCCAAAACTCATAAACAGGTACCCATACCCGAAAAAAAAAATACCCAGAAGGAATAATTACCCGTGGGTTAAAATGACATCCCTAATTATCCATGTTGATAGTGTAACAGAAATCTCAAACAAGAAATGCTAGAGATACGAAATCACAACATAAAGAAAATTAGGATTTTGTATAGAAAACTGAATTTCATACAAAATCCTAATTTTCCAATTTGATAAACTATTGACATAAAAAAACTTAAAATCAATCAAAATGAAAATAGAAAAGCTACTGACATCTGCTTGATAAGATACTAACATAGGTACAGAAAGCTACAATCGCTATGATGAAAAACCACTATAATAGTTACAGAGAGCTACTGATTTGAAAACAAAAGCTATTGACATTAGCTTGAAAAGATACTAACATAGACACATAAAGCTACTATCACTATATTAAAAAGCCACTAGAACAATTACACGGAGCTGCTAACTTGAAATAATGAAAATGAAAATAGAGGCTACTGACATCATGTTGAAAAGATACTAACATAGACATAGAAAGATACTATCACTATGTTGAAAAGTCTCTATAACAGTTATAGAGAGTTACTAACTGCAACAAATTACAAATAACATATAAGAAATGGTTCATTATTCATCAATCAAAATACATCACAACACAAGCAATACCAAGGCTTCATATGTCCCCTTCCCGATTAGAAGAAGCAATTAAAAGCTGTACCAAACACTGACAAAAAGAAGAAGAAAAAAAGGTCTATACAAAAAAAAAGCTCTGCAATTGCAATGACACCAAAAATCAAAGACAAAATCAGAATGGTGGCCATTTGACTCCGTCTCCTTCACAACAAAATAATCAAAAACACTGATAGAGGACCTTAGAATCCATCATTGGATTAAACTTTTCATAGTTATAGACATTAGAATCCTTCATTTTCAAAATACATAATGCTCAATAGTTCAAGATTATACTATAATGCTGAGACTTGGACGTCATAGATCTCGATTCAATTCATTAAATCTAGATAAACTAACTAAACCAAATCCAATGACAATATGAATGGAATTCAAAGGCTTATCACCTTTCTTGCCCTGTGGTGTCCCAAATCTAGGCCTTGACGATCTTATCATCGACATGGATGCTCCGAGTGGCGAACTCGACGCTGATGGTGGATATAGACTCAAGGTTGAACTCGTTGCGAAATGAACCTGGACAAGAGGTTGGATTTGCCGACGCCGGAATCACCGAGGAAGACGAACTTGAAGAGGTAGTCGTAGTCGCCGTTTGACCTATAGGCCATCTCGAAGAGCCGGAGAGACTTTCCGGTTGGGATTTTCGATTGGGGATGAAGAAGCCGAGGGCCTTGTCGTTGTCACCGGATGCAGGTGAGGCGGAGGAAGAGGCGATATTGGTGGTGGAGGGCCTCGTCGAAGAGCCGGAGTCATGTAGATTGCATCATGCGTTCAAGTCGTCACCGGCGATTGTGAGGTATGCAACGGCATCGTTTCGGTTGCGCCTTGCCTCTAAGTTGTCGCCGGCGAGCTTGTGAGGGCTGTAATGACATCGATTTGGTTTGTGAGGGATAGTCGCGCCATGCCTCCAGGTCGTCGCCGACGTCCTCGTGAGGTTTGCAATAGCATCTTGATGTGTGTGTGTGTGTGTGTGTGTGTGTGTGAGAGAGAGAGAGAGAGAGAGAGAGAGAGAGAGAGAGAGAGAGAGAGAGAGAGAGAGAGAGAGAGAGAGAGAGAGAGATTTTTTTTTTTAAACCAAAGAGAGATATTAAAAATTGAGAGGTCAGAAATTGTGGAAGGGCATAATTGTCATAGACAAAATAATTTGAAGATAAAAGTGGCTTTATATGTACAAAAAAAACTTAAGTGACCTTATGGCTAATTAAAGTTTCAAAATGACACTTACATGTAATTTTCTAAATTATTTGTCGATGGATAAACTAATAAAATTCTCAACAAGAATTAGCTAATCCACTAGAGATGCTATCGTGTTGTTAACCTTCTAAGTCATTATTTATTTTTATATCTTGATACAATATGCCTCGCATTATTTATTGCATTGAACCTACGAGTCATTGAAAAATCTCTGTATCTAATCTACTTTCCTAGATCGCAGCTCTATCAAATGTTCATCATACAAGTGGTAGCCGCTAGAATGGGCATGCAAGAGAGACCAAGTCAAATTGTCAAAAATCATAGTGGGAATCAATTACCTACAATTTTTTTTTATCAATTATGCATGAGATAATTCTATTTACTGACTCATTTTATGAACGTGAAAATCATTAGGCCTGGGTACAATTTGGTACGGGTTGGTTTGAAGCCCAACCCGCATCGAAACTGCATTAAACGGTTTGCCTGTTTCCCACACCGCAACCGCTTTTTTTTTTGTCATGGGCCTGATTTTTCGGTTACGCCGAATTCCGGTTTGGTGAGGACCGGTTTCGGTGTGGGCTGGTTTCACTATTTGGCCTTAAAAGCCAAGCTCAATTACCAAATATCAAGGCTGAATTCCTTTTTTTTTTTTTTTATAGAAAGATCAAGCCCATACTAGCTGCAAATGATCAATCAATTTCCAACGTTTCAAAGTAGCTACAAAACTGCAAGTAAATACTACCCAAAAGAGAGAATGCAGAAGCATTCAAATTAAAACTACTCATTTTAAAGTCTCAAATGCTCAAAGCCTCAAACAGTTTGAATCTGTAAAGAAAAAAACAAAGTACTCAAACGTATCAAACAGTAAAGCACTCAAACAGTTGAAATTAACTAACTATTACAAACCAACAACTCAACAATAAAGTTTCATCAGATGCCAACAAGCAAAGTTTCACAGTTCCGGCCTTCCGGACAAGTTTAACACTTTAACCAACAGCAAAGTAAATGATATAATAAAGAAAAAAACAAGCAAGTTCAAATCTGCAGGTCTTCATTGTTCCACCTCTTCAATGCTTGCTTGCTTCCACAACTCTCCAGCTTAATCCTCATCATCAGTAACCCCTTGATGTAACACAGAAAAGTGAGAAAACAATTAAAACAGATAGTTAAGTATGAAAAATTAAAGTCAAATTGAAACTGAAACATAAAGTTAAGTATGGAAACCTCATCATCCTCCATCTTTTCCACCTCATTGTATAGATCCAATTCATCTTTAGTAGGCTCCTTATAAGCATTAAACCCTGCAGCCCTTAAACAGTCACTCATGCAGACTAAAGCTTCAACCATTCTTGGAGTGAGAGATGACCTAAAAGGGTCAACGACCCTTTTGCCAAGGCTAAACGCAGATTCACTAGCAACTGTTGATGCAGGACAACAAAGACATCTTTGGCAACTTGGGAAAGTATGGGGTACCTCAGAGCATTCTCCTTCTACCAGGCAAGAACATCAAACTTGTCGTTGGACAAATCTTTTAAAGCTTCTAGTAAGTACTTGTCCACCTCATTTTTTATCTCGACGACATCTTTTTCTTGCCTCGGCAACTTGAATTTACCCAGATTCTGCGCATGGTTGTCCTCAACACCTTGTGCAGCACTTGAATCCTCCATTCTTGGCTGAGTAGCATGCAATGAAGCCTCTGCAGCCATTGGATCTTCTTTTCCATAATGAGTATACAGCTGCATGAAGATGCTCTTCACTTATTCAATCATCACTTCTTGCAGTGCCTTGTCTGATTGCAAATTTGGGAAAAAAAATACTCAAGATACAATAACTTGTATCTTGGATCTATGAGAACACCAATCAACAAAACCTTATTGAGGTCTTCAAGCTTCCCCCAATACTTATCGATTTTTTTTTTCATCGATGTCCCAATGCTCACCATGAGTGGATCAGCACAGTTTGTATACTTATCCAACTCTTGGATAATAGTACACATCCACAACAATGGTTCATTTGCAGTCACAGACTTAACAGCACTGAATTTCAATGTAGCATCGTAAAAAAATTTCAAAAATTTAACTAGCCTAGCTGCTTTATCCCAATCAGCACCCCCTGGAGGCCCCTCTCTTTTTTTCCCACCAATTCTCTCTTGAAAATACCCCTCAAATTGTTGATCTTCATCCTCTAACCTCTCAAAAGCCATCTTGTACTTAACTGCTACCTCTAACATGAAATAGGTGAAATTCCTCCTTGTGCATGTAACGCCCCAAACCTCACCTCACCAGCTTGGGCACGTCACAGTGCCGCGGGGCTCTAAAATATAAACCGAAAGCTCGATTCACATTCTAGAGGACCGCTAGGCATTTTGTTAGAAAACTTTTAGCAAAACACAGCGGAAGCTACCAATATTTTTGAGGTGAAAAACTTGAGTTGCTGAAATCTATTTCACTCATCCAGTACTTGGATAAGGATCACACAGGGTATGAATTTCAATGAAAGAGAATTCAACTAACTTTGACACAATGCTAAATAACCACAAGTTCTGAAACACGGAGTTCGAGAACTAGAAATCAGAATAAAGCCCAGAAGGTGGTTTACCAAACTTATTCTGCACACCCAGCTCCGTCCGCCATTGTCCCGTCACCAGTGCACAGTACCTGCATCCATACTGTTGTAGGGGGTGAGCTTTCGTCCTCGCTGCTCAACAGGAACTCTACCTCAACTAGACTCAAAACCAATAAACAAATATTTGGGCTGCCCAGTATGAAAACATGTTTAAACCAAATATTTAAAAGAACGACAAACTTTAATGATTTTCAACTTGAAAACCGATGCATGTGGCTTAAATAAATACAGCGCCAAATCCAAATATTACCTGATGGTCGGTCCCATAGACCCACTACACGACCTTACCTCAAATTAATTTATCACCAGGTAAGCGTAGCGAGAGCATCCACTACCTAGCTACACACACTTACCGGGCCCATTATTAAGATCGGAATACCCGGACGACTGGCGTAACTAACCCTCCGGAGGTTGAGGGGATTGAACCCAAGGAAGTCAGAGCCACCCTTCGCTCTCAAGCCATCACACATTTTCTCACAGATTGGTTAGTATGCATTGCATTTTACATAACCAATCCATACCACTTATCATGCATCACATTAATAAAATATAAAAGAAAATCACCAACCGAGGAGAGTCCTGAATCCCTACCTGGACTCTGATGCGTTCTCTCACGTACTCCGAGAGTCGCGAACCTTCTGTTCCTCGAGTAACTGGAGTCCTAGATTCCGACATTTCAATAGTTAATACCTTTTGAACAGTTAAACGAAATCTCAACGATTAATATATCGCCCATCCCCAGCTTTTCCTGGTTTGACCAGGAGTTGACCAAGGGTTTACCACATTTGACCATTTGACCATGTTTGACCAATCGAGGTAGATTCGATAATTACCTAAATTATCGAACATTGACTTGAAGTTACGTTACGACCAAACATGCATTGAGTGCACCCAACTACTAAGGCCACCCATTATACATATATAATAATTCCTTTCATTTACTATCAATTTAACATATACGCAAGCAAAGATCATGTTTCCAATTTCGTAAACGATTTATCCCAATTCACCCAATACTTGGTCTTTTATTTCTATTTCACATTTTGTCGCATAGTAAATTCCATCGAATTACTATGGACACCCACATAACTTAAATCCTCCCTTAGCACCTTTTTAAATTCACTCTCAAGCATTCAACATCACAACCAATTCAAAATTTCTGTGTTGTTACCTCTCAAATCACAATAGCCACAGATCAAACATAACAACACAATACCATTTATTCACTCATAACCAGTAATCAATTTCACAGAAACCTCACACACACACTCACAATCTCCGATTAACAATACAACCAGTTTCTCAATCCATAACTCAATCGATTCTCCAGCCAACAAACAGAAACATTTCCATCAAAATCTCGATATTACCTCCAATACTACAATCTGCAAAGAGATCCTCAAACCACCAAACTACACAACTCGATCAAACTATGCATAACACCATGATTCAACCAAATCTCCAGGACATAATTAATTCAAAAGCTCTTCAGTCCAGAATTTTCGAATTCATCACAAGAGCAACCTTTGAATCCAAGGTTTGGAATTATACCTTCGAAAGTCTACGTTGATCAAGCTCGGGTTTACAGAACCCCTTGAACTGGAATGTTGATGAGTTGAGGATTTTGACGCCAATAACCCAGCAAGACTCTTGATTTCTGGTCTACAAGTGCAGCCAAGGTGAAAACCAAGCCCAGAATGACCGGGAAGGTCACCGGTGTCGAAGAACACGGCGGAGCCGTGGCTACCCAGAAACGCAAAATCGTCAAAACTTGATTAAATTGAAAAACTAATTTTACTAGGGTGTTGAGCATGACGAGGAGGTGAGTTTCCATACCGGAGGCGGCCCAGACGGTGGTCAGAAACCACCACAGAACGGTGGAGCAGACGCTGCTTCTTGCCTTCGACTCGCCATTCACGATCGTTGCATGGATGATCCAAGGATAGGAGGCTATTGGCGATGGCGAGACGAAGAAGATGGTGGTCGTCAGTCGTCAATCGGTGGCCGGACGACACCACTTTTGTCGGGTTTCATGATCGGGTCGCCGAGTCTCAAGGATGGGTCGATCTCTCTCGATCTCTCTCGATGTTTCTGATGCAATCTGGTCCCTTCCACAGAATTTATAATCCAAACATATCAATTCCAATGGTGGAGATCAAGCGGTGGAGTCAACAGACGGCCCAGATGGGTCCACGACATTTTCTATTTTCTTAAATGATTTCCAAAATCTCAAAACTTTGGAAAATCATAACAAATAGGTCGGGTATCTGAAAAATTCCCCGAAAAGTCCCACGAACTCATCGTGTCGTGCACTTTATTATCCAATCCTTACATCGAGGATTTCACTTTATGAAAATTTCTGAAAATTTTCTCGAGCATCTTGACCTTTATTGAGATTGTTGAATAATTTCTCGTACGATCTCCGCTAGGCTCGACATATTTTTCCGGGGCTCACAGTGCAGACATCCAAAGGAACAATTCCTCCTTGGTGTTCCACCTTCTCTTGCAGTGCACACTTCCTAATTTTATCAATCCTTGCCGGGGATGATCTAATATATTTCACACAGTTCCTAATCCCCTCAATTGACTCATCTAGCTCCTCCATTCCATCCCTCACAATGAGGTTTAGAATGTGGTAGTAGCAACGCAAATGTAAGAAACTGCCCCCCAACAACAATTCATGCCAATTTCCTATTTTCTCCTTCATATAATCAATGGCAACTTGATTTGGAGAGGCATTATCAACAACAATGCAAAAAACCTTCTCAATACCCCACTTAATCAAACAACTCTCGACTAGTTTCCCTATAGTCTTGCCCTTATGATTAGGAATCACACACAAATTTAAAATTCTCTTATCACTACTAGAATAACTTAATCACACGACAACCATCAGACGACACATGAGTTTTTGTTGTCATTTGAGTTAGTCAGACGACAGATTTTTTAAACTTGTCGTCTCACCTCTACTCATCCAACACATGATCCTCTGGTAAATTTGAGAGATTTCAGACAACACTAATAAGGATATCTGTTGTCTGACAAACGGAATAAAACAAACAAAAATTAATTTACATTTATTTTTTTCTCACTCATAACACTCAAAACCTAGCAGCCTTTGTGAAAAACCCGTGTTCCCTCCCTTAGCTAAAAATTTAGGTTACTCTCCCTCCCAAATCGCTCCCAGCCTCTCTCTCACTCACTGTAGTTCTCACCCTCAATCCCCCTCACCCTCTTACCCTCATCAAGCCTCTCAGCCTCGCTCTCAGTCTCAGTCGATGCACCCTCAATGGGCTGTCTCCGTCGATCGAGACTCACTTTAGTCTTCAACCTCCATCTCTCTCTCTCTCTCTCTCTCTCTCTCTCTCTCTCTCTCTCTCTCTCTCTCTCTCTCTAGTTCTTCTTGGTTTTTCTTACTTCAATATAAGATTCAGGTTCTTCAATTTTTCAGATCGAATTAGGTTTTGTGATATTGGTGTGCAGCTATTGCAGCAATTTCAATTCTATAATTGATATTCTCAATTCTATCGCCCGCGCCTCTCTCTCCACTGTGGGTTCTCTCTCCTTCAGTCTCTCTCGGTCGCGACTTTATTCACTCTTCAAGCTCCATCTCTCCCCCCGCTCTCCCTATCTCTCTCCTTGTAAGTTCTTCTTCTTTATCTCTTACTTCTCAATCAGATTCAGTTTTTCATTTTTTTCATTGGGTTTTGATTGGGTTTTCGGATATTGCTGTTTCTTATTTATTGGGTTTCTGAAATCGATTTATACTTTGAATTTTGAAATCGGATGGTTGCTACTTTGAAATTTGAAATTGGATGGTTGCTGCAATTGTTCATGTTTCTAAGTCTGGAATTCCTCTTGTTTCTTAATAGTTAATACTTAATAGTACTGACATATGTTTCCCTTTTCCTTTTTTTTTTTTGTGCAGGAGTAAGATTTTGGGTTGGTAACTGTGACAATGTCTAGTCCTAATCCCGCATAAGATGATTGGGTGGTAGTTTTTTCTCCTTCATATTTCAAGTAATGTGAAACTTGCATATTCCTGGTTTTTGCTACAATATATTTTTAAGCATGTAGACTTATTACGGCAGTGCGTCGACCGATCCATATATATATATGTGTGTTTTTTTGACAAAGGTTGATTTCCTAGTCTTCCCCCTTAAAGTTGTTTACAAGTTGGACTTTGCAAAATCTTTGGAATATGTCGAAAAAGTTATTCTTTTTTTCTCTTCAGCATGTTCAAAGGTAATCAATCTATTTCTTTTCTCCATATAGCTCATCATTATTTATTTGTTTTCTCTAGCTTGAATTTGTTGGTATTTTCTTTTTAAAAGGGTAGGTATGATTCTTCTGAATATGTTTTTTGAGTTTGTTCACAAAACTTAGAAGTTGTATTTTCAAGTCCCAGTAATATTTAAGCATTATTTTCTTTTTCAATAATTGCAACTGTGAAAGTTTGAGTATTTGAGGAATTGTGGCAAAAGTAACTGTGGAAGTCTAAGTCTCTGAGGGTTTTCTATAATTGGGTTGCTTAATGTGGGTTTAGTGTGACAGTTCTTATTGCAATTTACTTGCTTTCTTTGGATTTTGTAGGGGTGGGCGTGGGTCGGGTCGGACCGGTTTTGGGCCAAAACCGCATCCGAACCGTATTCTTCAGTGGGCTGAATATTAGGACCGGCAACTGAATGTTAATGGACTGGGCCGAAAATTCGGGTGACCCGAACTTTCAAGTCGGCCCGGTATGGTTTCAGTTGATCGGCATCGTCGCTCATCGTCGTTGGAGAGTCGGGGTCGTCGTTGCAGATCGAAGGTTGAAGAGTCGGGCTTGGTGTTGTGCAGATCAAAGGTGTCGGCAGGCGACGTTAGTAGGTTGAGGATCGAGCTCGGCATTGTGCAGATCAAAGGCGTTGGTAGGTGGCGCAGCGTGGTAGTTGTTGGTCGGCGGCTGTGAGAGACAGAGAGAGTGTTGGTCGAGAGAAATGATAGGCCGAGAGAGATGAGAGAGAGAGAGAGTCGAGAGAGAGAGAGATGAGAGGCCGAGAGAGAGAGAGGAGAGAGAGAGAGAGAGAGAGAGAGAGAGAGAGAGAGAGAGAGAGAACGGCTAGCCTCGAATAGGTTAGGGTTTTCTTTATGATCAGGTAAGGTCAAGTTCACATGAAACCCAATTAGAAGCCAATAAGAAGTTCACACGTATTAAAAATAATATAAATTAATATTTTATATAAATTCGGCCGGTTCGGTTTATTCCGATCGGTTCAGAGTAAAAACCAGGTTCTATCCGGTCCGGTTCGGTTTGATGCATTTTCCTTAACTGTTTCTTCTGGTTTGGTAACCGGAACCCATTTTCAGGGCCGGTTCGGCAGGTTTTCTGCTCCCGGTTCAGTTTCTGCCCACCCCTAGGATTTTGTCAGATAGTGGATTTTGTCAATACTATAGCTTCTTAAGCATTCTGTACTTCTATTGTTAAAATCTGACCCAGCTTGGTTACTTGCCATCAAGCCAGCTCTCGCTCTAAGATCATCTGACCCAACTTTCCTTCAATTGGTATGTTTTCCACATGCATTGTCTTCTTTGTAGATATAGCATGCTTGATATACCAGTTTTTCCTCAAGAGGTATAATATATTGGATTCTGGTAATTTGAATTTGACAGACAGGTAGAACATGGTCCATGACTACCCATGTATTTGTTGATTTGCAATATTTTGATATCTGCTCGATTGTGAACTCTTGAAGGTTGAAAGATGGTGGGGAGACCTACTTCCAAAAATAGCTCCTCTTCTTTATGGAAATAGTAGTCCAATTATAATGGTTCAAGTATGTGGACATTTAAGATTTCACTTGACCTATTTCTGTGTTGCTCCAAAGATAAAAAAAATTTTTGACAAACATGTAAATGCAAGGAATCAAGTATCTAAGTTGCAAAAACTGGATGAGAACTCTTGAAGTATTGATATTCAACTTCAATACAATGTCTGCAAATTGTTTCTATTCATCAAGTTTGATTCAGATCGTGTCAACATATTAACTGTTTTCTTCTCATTACTTATCAGGGTGAAGTTGAGCAAATTTCACTTATGAAGTCTTAAGCTCAAGTCTCTCAGGACGACGGTTACCTCGAGCACCTTGAGGACATTATTTGGACCAGAAAATATGTCAAAAATATTGAGAAAATGGCCATGAAATTTGCTTACTGCAAGCACCCTTTTGGGATCTCAAACCACAATGAAGCAAAAAGGATCGATCAGAGTTATCAAGTTGATGAAGCCCTATTCAGCAAAGTATTTTAGCTAGCTACAAATCTCTTTATCTGAATTACATTAAGTCATTGGTTAATGAATACATATAATGTTGTCTAATTAATTAATATACTTTATATGCATCACAATGACTATATGCATGTGTTCATGTCTCTCTCTCGACTTTCAGCTGATTGGTTGCTGCACACATTTTGTATCATTCTTCCAAAGTTTCATATATTGATAACTTGATATCAATGCCACATGCACTTCAATTTTTGGCTATCTTTTTGGCAGTAATAAGCTTAGTCTGACTCCCCAAGGGATGGAAAGAAATCTCACATAAAGTAGATCTTAAGGAGTATAGGGTATCTTTCCGTGCATACATTGTTGGTGGTAAGAGTTGCAATATGCTGATTCTGTCTCTTTTAATACCCTTCTTGTTATAATTGCTACTAATGTTTTTATCACCTATATTTGATGAAGTTGGGTCTTCCTTAAGAATTATTTAGCAATTCTAGTCTACCTCACATCTTAGGTTTACCTTCCAATACAATCAAGCTGTCTGAGTGGAGTTAATGTATTTTCTGCTGATTATGGTTTACAGGTTTAGATCTATCACTGAGCGCTTTTTAATGGAACTAAGTATTCATCGTATTGACACCACCTTTGCTCGGAGTGAAACACTTAGTATCATCAATAGAATGCACTACTTAAAGTTAGGGTATGTGGTTTGAAGCTGTTGGGCGCATAAGAGGACAACTACTCATGCATTGGATGGATAACCAGAGCAAACATATTTCTGTAAGTTACCAAAAATATTTTACCGTCATATTATATGTGATTGGGGTTTTCTGATATCTAAAATGTGGAAAATAATATTCACACTACTTTCACTTATTATGAAGAAAATGTTTCCCTTTATACTTTTTTTGTTGGCTCCAATTTATTTTGGTAGAGAATTTTATAGGAAGAAATGTGGTTCCTCTATTACTAGTTTGGTTTACTTGTACACTATATCATAGTCATCCTGAATCTGTCATGTTATGTTTTGAATTTTCACATTTTCAACTTGCATGTACTTGACTCTAAAATGCAGCCTTAGAATTGGTGATTCCACTACTTTTTGTTTATTTCTAAATGGTGCAGTTTGTCATGATAAATTTATAAACCACAGTTACAGTGGCACCATCGTTATTTTGATTTCCACTCTGATTATATGCTAGATGAGAAGTATTTTGTTATATTTTATAAACAAAAGTTCTTATCTATTATAACTTATATTTTCTCCTGAAAATGGCTTTTAAATGTTTTCTCTTAGATGGTTTGTTCGGGATTTGGGCTTTGATAAATTTATGTCATTTAACAAGGTCAGATAAACTGTTATCCTCCCTCTCTCACTGTTGTTAAATATGAAGTTTTTAATAAACTGGAGAATGTCTACTCCTCCTTGCTATGACACCGAGGACCATCATACCTACTTCTGATACAATATGCATTATGACATTGATTTGCTGCAACTAGTTGTCATCTGATATTGAATGTGAATGTTGTTGTTTTCTGCTTTACCAACTTCAAACTGGTTCGCTGGAATATTGTCATCTAATATTGCTTTCTGAATGTATGCTTATTGAAATTGTGGTTGCTGGGTTGCATTGTTCTAGACTACTTTGCATGTTTTCGATCAGTTTATATATAGTCATGGATTATTGGATAGTTTTCTGAATACTAAGTGCAAACCAATATGTTTCAGTGGGAGAAAAGAGATAAGGCAGCATATACACAGCACCATATTGATGCAGTCAGAACATAGTGGGCAAAATTTGTTGTTAAAACATATATGTAAGCAGTATCGCGTCTAGCTGGTTAGTACTTGGGTTTAGGGACTTATTTTGGTAACCTTGATATATGATTGACTTGCTATATTGAGGTTACTTTTGGTTACTTATTTTGGTAACCTTGTAAATGTGTTGGATATGGCAATGTATGAAACAGATAGCAGTAATCTATGACAATGTGGTATTTTGGACGTGAAATTTCATATCTGCAACCAATTGTGCAAAGCCAATTCAGACAACAAATATAGGTCAAGCGTCTATTGTCTGAGAATCACTCAGACAACACATACTTAAAGCAGCAAATAATACATGTTGTCTGAACATGCTATTCACACAACAGATATAATAAAATTCATGTTGTCTGAGCTTCTATTCACACAACATATATAACAAAACTCATGTTGTCTACCCCCATCTCAGCCAACATATATAACAAAATCAATGTTGTCTGAGATTCATTTCACTCATCATAAATAACAATAAACTGTTGAATGAGGTTCATAAAGTACAACTGAAAACAATAAAATGTGTCGTCTGAGTGTTCTATCAGATGACATATTCCATTTTGGAACTGTTATTGTTAATGCATCTCACACAATTGAGAAAAATGACGCAATGTTGTTGGAGGTTCAATTCAGACAACAGAGGTATCCCAACAGTGTGGTCTGAAATATCTCACAGACATCATGTAGTCATGTTCCTGTCGTCTGAGATTCATTATGTACATCATAGTTCTCTTAAAAGTGTTGGGGTAATATAATGTTTCTCAACAATCATTAAACGAAATGTTGTCTGAATGTCTAACAGACAATAATTTATCCAAATCAAAATAGTTTGGTAATTTTCAGACAATAGTTTTGAGCTTATATATGTCGTCTGAGTGTAACACAGACAATAGTTTTGAACTTTCGTCTGAACGAAGTCAATCAGACCACAGGCTACTAGACAACAACACATTTTTCACTCAGACGACAGTTCCTAAACTGTCGTCTGATTAACTTTGTGGTGTAGTGTATGCAAAACCCAGTTTGAATCTATAAAATGGGTTGTTAAGACCATTTAGTTGACATTTTGGATCGAAGTCCAAGTGTCCGTTGTTAGTGACACCCTTTGCTCACTAGTAGTCATAAACCCCCTAATCCTCTCCCTCTCAGCATGATAAAGTTTCCTAATATCTCTAGCTAGTGTTCTACGAGAGGGGCACTTAAATAAAGGTTGTTCTACTTTCATAAAATCAATAAAGCCCTGACGGCCTGACCCTTAACGAAACTGAAAGCAAGTTCATCCATCATTACCATTTTTGCACAAGCTAACCTAGAGACAGTGTCATCAAAACCCATAGCAACAAGATTCCCACCCTTTTCCGCAAATTCAAAAGTGAGGTACCTTTGTTTTTTGTTAGGGACAAGCAGAGGACACTTCTTGCACTGGAACAGCATGTGGTTCCTCATTGAAGTGGTCCCATTTGATCTGGAGTAGCATGCATATGTTTGGGGACAATACTTGCATTTAGATCGAGCTGATACCTTCAATGTCCCATCCGGATTCTTCACCCTCTCAAAGTGCTCCCAAGCTTTTGACTTGTTCTTCCTACTACTAAACCTGTTCAATTCCATAAAGTTATAAACAAATGACAAATCAACTACAAGTATACATTGTTCCAACCATAAATTCATAAACATTGTTCCAACTAATTGCATTCTGCCGTTCTTCGTACCTGGTTGTTCCATCAGCATCTTCTGAAACTAATGGAAGGGGTGGCAGTGCTGCAGCTCCTTGTTGATGACTTTGGTCCACCGTCTGAGTAGGAGTGGCTGTGGGTGTCAGAGTTGTTCCAATGCTAGAACTATTAGTTGGAGTAGGTATGGGAGTGGAATTAGGAGTCTCAGATGTCCCTTCCATTACCTGCAAGTGCAAACAGAAACACATATTGAATAAGCTATGATGCAATTACAATATGCGAAAGCAAATAATATCAACTAATGGCCTTCAATCCTTGATATGCAGAATTACAATAGGACCGAACATCAATGGACCCATAACGAAAAAGATGATATTTCTGAAGTAGCTCTTCACAAATAATAGCTCATGTAAAACAAACAGGACTGAACATCAAAAAACTCAATGTAAATTTCAAATCAGAAAAGTGTAAACCCTAATTTTGAATTAGCAAATGAGAAAACCATGCTCTTTACATATATTTTAAGATATATACAGATATAAAGATACATCCATACAAATTTATAGTTCGATTAGAGATCGAACTTGCCTTAGAGAGACAGAGATCTTGTGCAGAGATTTTGCAACTGAGGAAATAAGAGAAGGATGAGTTAATGATATAGATTACAAAGAAGTGAGAGAACAACGTTTAGAGAAGAGAAGAGAAGCCATACTCGATCGGCGATCTGGTGGGAAGATTGAGCTGGCGGAGTGTCGTTCTCTTGAGTGAGAGTCAGAAACGAGAGACTGAGAAAGTGAATTGAGGTCGAATTGATTGGGGACATAGGGTTAGAATTTAGGATTTGGTGTGGTCGAGTTTAGAAAGGCTCGGACTTCAGCCACTAAATATTTGACACCTATTAATTATTAAATAATTAAATAAAAAATATATTTTAATTAAATTAATTCGGTTTGGTTTAAGTCGGTCGGTTTTGGGCCTTAACCCGGATCCGACCTGTATTTGTCCGGTTCGGTGGCCCACGTCCAGTTTTCTGTCTTCTTTATATCCGGTTTGGAAACCGCACCGATTATTTCGGTTCGGACGGTTTGGAAACCGAATTTTCGGTTAGAAATGCCCAGCGCTAAAAATCATTTTATGATCATCCATGATTTTTGTTTTTGAAATGAGCTTCACAACCATCCAAAGTTGAGTGATTAGAATGAAATCTAAGGTTGAATTGTTTGCAGACTAATTACTTTACTGTTTTAGTTAAATGAACTGCATGAAGGTGGACGTTCCTTTATGATAATGATGTTCTTCGGGTGCTTTGCCTCTCTCTCGGTATGTAGAGTAATTGGTCCTTCTTTATCTTACAGAGAGCCATTTTTCTGGCCTTTCTTCCAACAAAAGCTATTAATTAACACCATCTAATAGTATTGATACTGGAGGTCATTTCTCGAAGCACAATGGTGGCAATTATACCATTTAAATTAGTTGAAAAATACATGTGTTCTTTCTTGGAGAAATTATATAAGAGCTTAAAAGTCTAGAAGACAATGAGCACAGAAAGATATATGGATTAGTCCACGTGGGACCACATTTAATACGTGTTAATACAAATAAAATGGAAAGCCGGGTTTGATGAGAAAGAGCACCGGAGATTCCATCAGTGATCAGTCCATTGTGTATTTTTTATGGGAAACATGAAAAAGATAAACGTGTTATCAAACACAAAGAAATTTGACCATATAGAACAAACAAATTTCCACTGGAAAAAGAAAAACTAGATGAAATAAAACTGTAAAAGAAGAATTAATTATTCACTCAAAATAATAAGATTGAAAGAATAATTATTGTACAAGAAGTCGAGAACAAATGGATTGCATAATCATTCAGTAAAGTAAATGAGCATCCAATCCACATTGTCCTTCATTTCGTCACATAATATTCTGTAAATATATCACACATATCAAACTGGGTCTCTGAAGATGGGTCAAGAATCATCAAGCTCCATTAGATCTTCAAAAGCAAGCATCGAGCATACAACAGCAACACAATGCAGCACAGCAGCCCTTCCAGAAGCCATCACCCTTGGACTTGGTTTCCACACGACCATGATTCTGGGGCAAATCGGAGTCGTCTCTCATGGTGGGATAGCCGGCAGGAGGCGGAGCCTGGACGTAAGGTCCCTGTTGCGAAGCCGGAGCGGTGTACGCTGCTGCGGAATTAGTGCTGGAACTCATGATGATAAGATGATATGATGTTCGAAAATAGTTGATCGGGTAGAGATGTGCGTGTTTGCTTGCAGAGAGAAGAGAAGGAATACAAGATTTGAGGTTTTAGGGTTATTGAGTATTTGGGTATATGAGAGAACTGACGGGGATTATATAGGGATCAGAGACTTCATGGAGTGCTTGTTTCCTAGAAGGTGGGCGGTGTGTTATACGCGGTCGGCTGTAACGCGTGGGGTATAGCTTAACATAACCAGGGAAAACGAGTGTACGAGGCCCACAAGACTAAGATATAGCTTAGAAGGGAACGCAAGCCTAATTGTATACAGGCGCGTGTTGTTGATTTACTTAATTCTTTTAGAGGGCGGTTTGAGACGATGAGTATGAAACCTCCCAGGATGTGAGTCATATTTTTTTTCCTAGATTAAGTAGGAACTTAATTGTGAGTCATTAAAAAATCTGTGTATCTAATGTTAGCCAACTTTCTGATATTCCATTGGAACCTATATTCGTCCCGCACAAGTGGTGCCCATCGGAATGGGGGAATGAAGAAAGACTAGTCAAAAGCCACCGTGGGAATCAATAATCTATCTAGGTGGAAATTTATTGCTTATTCAAAGTAAAAGGTATGGAGAGATTTATTGAGGGTGGTGAAACTATGAAAAGATTGATTGATATGAAAACCAACTAATTGTATTTTCCTTTTCTACGCATGAGCTACGTCATGTATTCATGTTTTTTTCTCTTGTAATTGTTTAAGAGTTTGCACGTTTTGACAATTAATCGTTTAAATATCATTGGCATCCTATTGTGTTATTTGCCGAGCAAATGGTGAATCTATTGAGCATATTTTTCTTCCTGCCCCTTAGCTGCATTAGTCTAGAAATTTATGTGAGAGATTTGATATTTCTTTAACTCCTGACTCTATTTTGGACTTGTTAAATTTCACCATTGTGGTTGGGCGAAGTCAACAATTGCGGGCGTTATGGATTGCATGGTTCTATTCAACTCTTTGGTTTATTTGGCAATTTAGAAACAAGGCCAGGTATGATGGTTATCTTTCCACGGCTCTTCAAGTTTGCCACTTAATTAACGGTATTATTAATGCTTCTGATCGATTTGCAATGGGTACTATGGTTAAATGTTAATACATCCCAAGTGCTTTGTATTACAAGATATTTGGGGTCTCATGCCAGCCGCGTTGTGCTCTGCATATAAACGAGGTTAATTGGCATGCTTCTCCATATGGTTGGATAAAGATAATTACCGATGGTGGTCGGAAGAGTGAATCTAATCTTGCTGTCTATGGGGATGTTTATAGGGATTATAAAGGCATATTATAGGTGCTTTCTGTTCTAAGCTTGATATTCTAAGTTCAGTAGCTGCAGAGGTTATTGTAGTCATAAAAGCAATTGAATTGACTTGTTTAAGAGATTGAAAGCATATTTGGTTGGTGGTCGACTCAACTATTGTTCTTAATTTTCTCCGTTCCCCACACTTGGTACCTTGGCAACTAAAGGTGGAGTGGGAAAACTACCTCCATTCGCTTCATCTCTTTGTAATAGAGATATTTTATGTCTCTGCTATTTGTGATTCTCACATGCGATAAGTTTAAGCGCTCACCGCAAGTTTGTATCCTTTTTCTTTCCTTCAATAAATTTTCCTCGTTTTTTCGAGGTTGAACAAAAAAAAAGCAATTGTTTAAATAAAAATACTATTGGCTACTATCTCATTTGTAAGATAGCTCTTTATATATGCAACTTTCGATTCATTAATATCGTTGACATTTCTCCTAAAATAAAATGCCACCAATTGTTTTAGCTAGCGCTTTTACATTAATTTGTTGGTTTTTGCTCAAAATTTTAGATTGTAATCTTTAATTAAATCTCGAAGATCTAATTGCTCCAATGACATTTTTCTTAAAACTGAAATAAGTCCTATTTATTTGTCAACTGCAGAGCAGAGGATTTTGCTTGTTTGTGATAAATTAGCGCGCGGGAAATAAGAGTTTAAGAGTACCGAGGTTAATCATCTTTGTTCAATAGTGGAATCAGTCACATTCGTAAATGTACGCCGGCAATTATCGAACTATATAATTTCTGTATTATTCGTGTTTATTATCTCATTTTAGTGATTTTGATTAATCCCGATCGACTTAGTATAAAAAAATCCAATTTCCATGAGCACTTTTAGTTTAAACAAATTATAGGATCAATAAACCGAATAATAAATGGAGTACGTGAAAATGAAAATATAAAGTTGTGATCATTATGTATTATCGGGAAATATCACATGAAGAAAAACATATATTGTCAAACCTGAAACATTTGACAATAAACAAACTAATCCATCGCCAAGAAGATGCCTATAGAAGAATAATTATTCTACAATCTACAAGAATAAGCAATTGGATAATCAATCAGTAAAGCTTGATTGGGTTATCCAGGGGACATATAGTCCTTAATTACATCAATCATAACTGTAAATCAAAACAAATCACACGTATGAAACTGGGTCTAATCGATCAAGAGAATCAATCAAGAAAGCCCCATCCTCAAAATATTGGATCTTCTCTAAAAGCAAGCATCCAACATACAACAGCAACAAAGAGCAGCACAGCAACCCTTCCAAAAGTCATCACCCTTCGGCCTGGTCTCGACTGGACCGTGGCCTCGGGGCAACTGATCGTCTGTCATGGTGGGATAGCCGGCTGGAGGCGGCGCCTGGATGTAACGTCCCTGTTGGGAAGCTGGAGCGGGGTAAGCTGCTGCGGAGTTAGCACTTGAACTCATGATGATAGATGACACGATCTTCGAAAATAGTTGATCCGATGGAGATGTACGTAAGAGTTTGGTTGCACAGATATACGGTATGAGAGGTTAGGGTTTGTTGAAAAGATGAGAGATCGAGCGAGGTGGATGAGAGATTATATAGATGGAATTCGTGGGTGTTTCTTAGAAGGTGGCGGTGAGTTTTAGGCAGCGGCTACGTACCGCGTTAGGGGAGGATATTATGAGGGACGGTTAGGACAAGGCATTTTGCACTCTTAACTCTTAGCTAAGAGAATAAAGTTTACAAGGCAAGAATGGTGATTAATTAAGAAATTAATTAATTTTTATATTAACAAAGGTGATTAATTAATTAATTAATTAATTAATTTTTATTTTAAAAGGGGCTGGTGCGT
>LYNE01004134.1:9140-20338 GCA_001662545.1 Rosa x damascena
ATATATATATATATATATATGCATATGTTACATGATTTTTTATGTGGCTTTTGAGAAGTGAACTATCTTCTTCTTCTTCTTCTTTTTTTGATATATTTTTTTTTCATCTAATTAGGCAAATAAGAGCATATGGCAAGGTGAAACAAGTTATGATCAAGTATGCTCATCCTCTTCTTTAGTTCATCCTGTGTCCGATGTTAGCAGCGAGGAGTACCGTAAGTTATCTGTATCCACTGATCAAATAATAGAGAATAATGAAGACCATGAGAGTAACACCAATAGGCCAGTAAAGTGGACACCCTTGACGATGAAGTTGAAGCAAAAGATGACCCATGAACCGGATCAAGTGCCTGAAAAAATTCCCCTTACTTATAAGTTCCAAAGTGCTCGTCGTGATGATCAGCATCGAGAAACTAATACTGGCGAAACCAGCAGCAGCAGCAGCTTAACAATTTCCATTAACAAGAGTAGTAGCAGTATAGTGTCTGCCGTTAGGGTTTGTGCGGATTGCAGCACCAACACAACCCCACTTTGGAGGAGTGGTCCTCGAGGTCCCAAGGTTAACTGTCTTTCTTCTATCTTTGTAAATGAATGTGCGCGTTGCATACATACATATACATACACATAAACATACACATACACATGTACTAACGTACATACATACAATACATATACATGCATAATAAGACAGACACTCAGGAGTGAGGACACATACTAGTGTTATTTACGGCCACATATACTACACTAATTCATGGTCTTTGGTGCAGTCACTATGCAATGCGTGTGGAATTCGACAAAGGAAAGCGAGAAGATCCATGGCTGAAGCTGCTGCTGCAACTGGATTGGCAGGTGGGACCACCGGCCCGGCCGCTACTTCAGCTGCTACTACCGCCAAATCATCATCTATGAGTAAGGGTAACGGGAAAAAGTCACGACAAAACCACTATGTCACAGTGAGTTGCAAGAAGAAAAGAAAACTCATCATGACCGACGACAGTACGAGTACTGCAGCACCTAGCATATATTACAAGAGAAATGATAAACAGCTCTGTAATTTCAAGCAGGTAGCTGCTTCTCCACCATCAGCACTATTTCCTCGAGATGTTGAAGAAGCTGCTATCCTGCTAATGGATCTATCTTCTGGCCTAAGTATGAACCACTCTTGATCGATATTCGATTAGCACTGTACTTCCTTTATTTCCCTGATCGATCTTTTAGCAAGATTAATGTAGCTAGCTATCTTCAAAAGTTCAAACCAATCTAGCTAGTTGGCACTACTAGCAAAATAACAACACACACGGATTTACTGTAGTTAAAAGCCACAGAAATCCGTGTGAAATAGAAATACTGACAGAAATCCGTGTGAAATGAGCATAATGGGGCCCACAATAATTTATACAATAACAATATCAACGGAAATCCGTGTGAATAAACAATAGTCACAGATATCTGTGTAAAAACTAAAACACATTCACACGGATATCTGTGTGCAAAAAAGTTCCCACGGATTTCTGTGCGTATTATAAATTAGTTTATTTCGAAATCATTAATTTTTTATGTTATGTGAATTATGGAGGGACGGATTTCCGTTACAATAATTATTTGACACAGATTCTGTGTGAAATGAGTAATACACACGGATGAGTAATCCGTGTGAAAAGCCAAAAAGGAGACTACACACAGAAATCCGTGTGAATAAACAACAGTAACTGATGTCTGTGTAAATACTAAAACCTTTTCACACGGATATCTGTGTGAAAATAACAATTAGCTACAAAATTCCGTGTGCAAAAGTATAGGTGTATGTATATGTATATATACCAATATATTGACACAGACATCCGTGTGAAAAGATTAGGAAATATCAACGGATTTCCGTTACAATAAGTATTTCATACAGATTTCTGTGTGTAACGAGTAACATACAAATATCTGACTGAAATATTGACACAGATATCCGTGTGAAAAGATTGGGAAATAGCGACGGAAATCCGTGTGAATAAACAATAGTCACAGATATCTGTGTAAAATCAAAAACATTTTCACACACTGAAATCAGTGTGAGTTAGATTATACATATTTCACACTGAAATCAGTGTCAATAATGGTTTTGACACAGAAATCAGTGTGAAATAGAGTATACCCATTAGCCACAGAAATCCGTGTGTAATATATTCTCACACAGAATTCCGTGTGAAATACAGTATACCCATTAGCCACAGTAATCCGTGTGTAATATAGTTTCACACAGAATTCCGTGTGAAATACAGTTTACACATTTCGCACAGAAATCCGTGTGAAATAGAGTTGTTCACACGGATTGCTTTCCATTCCGGTAATTTAGATTTATAGAATTATAGTGGGGCCCACGTTAGTATTTCACACGGACAACATAATCCGTGTGAGATGAGCATTACCCCCCCTCCAAACCGCACGGTAACACCAATCTGTGCGTGCACTGTGTGTAAAGGCTATCACACACTGATATCCGTGTGTAAAAGTCTTATTACCCACAGATTAAAATCTGTGGGTAATTGTTGTTTTGCTAGTAGTGTGGAGAGAGAGATCTTTTTGGAAACATGCATTTTGATTTTTGCGTTGTTTATAAGCTTTCTAAAGGGACGTTCCTACTTCCATGGAAAAAGTCTTTGCAGAAACTGTAGAAGTAATTTGTTTATGCTAAATTTACTATAGTATCTATGGATCAGAAAGAACAATTTTTAGATTCACCCATACGGTGAACTAGCATATTCACCCCCATTGTCGATTAACATACTTTTACTTAATAAATTTATAATCCAACGGTCCATATCTTAAATTAGCATTTAAATATCATATTTGTAAAAAATCAATCAAATCGGAAATCGTTTAATTATCTAATTGAACCAAACAAATGGATGGTTCTAACAATACTTACTACTATTATGATGAACCGTTCATGTATTTCATATAAATGAATAACTAAAAGGTATTCAATTTGATAGATTTTTTACAGAGCTAATCTTTGTATTATATTGGTGAGAAGCAAAATTCACCACCTCAGGTAACCTATGACCCTAATTTTGAGAGAAAAAGTCGGAGCTCCTAGGTTTCCTCTGAAACTTTGGGTTTTCTCGGTTTTGGCTGCACGGTCTCGTTCGATTGCGCCTCGGCTCTGACGCAGGCCTCTGGCCTCACTGGTGTTTGGTGGTCGTTGCCGGACGGGTTTTCGGTGTGTTCGTGGGGGTGGTGGCGAAATCATTGCAAGCAACCTTTCTCTGTCTTGGTTGATGTCGGTGGTATATCTAATGGTGGTTTCAATCTGGTCAAGGGTGAGGCGCGACAGTGGCGGCGATTCCATGGTCGAGTTGCACAGACTTTTGTCCAGAACTGGAGCGCTCGGCGTTGGGTGGGTAGGCGAGGTTGGTTTGCATCTAGGTAGGTTTGGTTTGCTGCGTTAGAGGTCGATGGGAGGCGGCAGGGCATATGGGTTCTCGGAGGAGGCTTTTGGCCGCTCTATTTTGTTGGCATGGAGGATGGCTATGGTGGCTGCGCTTTGATGTTTGGGGCCTACCATAGAACAAATATGCAATAGGGTGGAGCAATGTCGCCAGTATCAAACCAGCGACGACGGCTGCCATTGATGTTCCGGTGACTGTAGTTTGGTGGCGGATTGTGGGTTGCAATGTTTTCCTTTTGGTTTTTGTTAAGGTTTTGTTTCTTCAGTTAGTTTTTTGGTTAGGGTTAATAAGTCTCTACTCCTTGGAGTTAGGGTTGTGTTCCTACTCTTTTGAGCTATTAGGTTTAAGTGTTATGCCATGTAAATGGTGTCATTCCCGAGGACAATTTGGTTCAACTTTGGTTTACTATGGTGGTTGATTTGCTGACGAGCGATCCTTTACACGTGGTCTGGTACTTTTTGGACACGGTGTTGAAGAGAACGCAGTCCTTTTGCTGTTGACCACGAGGTATTATTGGGACTTTCGGGATCATTGGTTCAAAGTAGCCTTGTGTTGATACCCAAATTTCCACAAGTCCGAATTTAACTAGTGACAGGCAAAGGGAACGAGTCATCGACCTCATAACCTAATTGGGCCTTCAAGCAAGCCCATTTCGCGGCGAAAGGAAATTCTCTATTTAACAAGCGATACGAGATGCCTAAATATTCAAACGATTGACAGGGATTTCCAAATGAGCCAACACGCTTATTTACCACGCGATACGCGTAGACCCAAGCTACGTTTGGGGCTTATACGGCGGGATGTGGTGTGGAAGGTAACGGATCGTGCGAGGCCCATTGTTATGATAAGGCCAGTCGGTAATTTTGGACTTGGGAACCAAAATTCATGCTTCGAGGGCCAATATCTTAACATGGGCTAGTAGAGAGATGAAAGCAAGCCCAACAAGATTTAGAGCCCACTAGAGTCATTCCCCTACCCAAAGTCCACTACACTAGAACCGGCAGCCCAAAAAATCGTTGGAGTCGTCTTCCCTAAATCAGGAACGTTGTTCCATCAAGTTGTTGCTGGGATTACTACTCCACCCTTTTCTGGTAAGAACTCCAAGTCTATGCAAAAGCTTCCCAACTCTCTTCCTCCGAAATCCTGCCTCAATTTCCAATAATTCTTAGGTTTTTGTGATCACAGTTTACAATAGCACAAATTAGGGGATTATGATCTCTCAAAGATCACAGCAGCACAAAATCTGGGATCCCCATCACCGTCCTATACCCGTGCCACTGGTCTTTACCCACATAGCCAAAGCAAGCTCTCACTCTTCTGGTTTCATGGGGAAAACAAACACCGAAGGTTTTAGAATGATCCCGCCAAAACTGAGAATACCCTTTCAAAGCCTCTGGTTCTTGGCACAAATCCTTCCCGTCTATCACCGCTATAAAGGGCGAGTTCATTACCGTAGGAAACTAAGCCACAACAGCCTAGAAACATCAAGCAAGAGATCAAGCTTTATCTCTGAATCCCCAGCCATCAATTCTTCCCAACCAACCTTAACCCAAAACCCAGAAATCATGTTACTGCTGGAATTCTCCCTCTCTGCTAAACTCTCATGCATCTAGCTCCCACACCATGCCCGCCAATAAGTCCTGTTCTTATGAAATCTAGTCTAAATCGCTGCTGTTATTATCAAGCCAAATAGCTGCCGTTATCGTCAAGCTAAATAGCTGCTGTTACATCTAACAGGTTACAACGAAGTTGTTCTTGGGTCAACCTTTGAACGATTTTGGGCCTAGTCTCGCACAACTAGGAGGGTCTTGCTGCAAAGAGTCAGAATCACAAAGTCACCCTCACACCTTGGAATTAGGTGTTTTGTGGTTATAGTTTGGGCCTATTGGCCTGATAGTATCTGTAACCGTGGTTCTTAAGGTTTCGGTCTATGTCCCCCCCCCCCCAAATGTTTGCTTTTCGTTGGATTGAATGAATATTCTATCTTTCCCTCAAAAAAAAAAAATTGTATTACGTTATACAACATAAATGGTTGGATTATAAATTTATTAAGTAAAAGTATGTTAATCGACAATGAGGGTGAATATGCTAGTTCACCCCTAGGGTGAACCTAAGAATTGTTCATTGAAAACTGCTTTCAAATATCAATTCCCTGCTGTTGGATAGTCCTCATCATAAAATTTGTAAAACTGGGCTCGCATAAGATGAAACTGAGCACTAAGCCCATGAATGAAGGGTAGTTATAGACTATGAAACCTCATGGCCCGGTTGGACATTGAGAGTGATCTTCTTGGCATTTGAAAGGGGATTAATTAATTTGAGCCGACATTAATAAGTGAAATTAAATATTGGATGCCCTCTTATCTTTGGTACATACATGTAACTTTCACATGTAATTGACAGATACTTGTGATCGGAAATATAAATGAGAAAAACGATTGTTACTTTTAACTCTTTTTCTCAGCGAGGAAGTGAACACACTAGAGAACAAAGCCTTGGCCACATTCCTCCAATATCATAACCAAAAACAAAGAAAGTGGCTATATGAAGCAAAGAAACTATGTATGTCCTCAGAGGCTAAAACATCTCCTACACTTAAAAGCTCATTTAGGGTGTCTTAGAACAAAAAAGATAATTTTTTTTGAAGTAACAAAAAAGATAATTAGAACATGGTTGATTTATCATCAGACTGTTTAAACAAACGCAAGCTCATAATGCCTAACAACAGCATGATCGTGTGTCGAGCCATATATATCTTTACTAATAAATACGTTATTTTTGTGTTGGTCAAAATTTAACAAGATAAATATTTTTAATCTCGTTTATATCATAATTTTTAATTCTTTTGACCTAACTTTAGGAAAACAAACAACTAAAATGTAGTGTAACATCCAAAGCATCTAGTCTATTTAAGTTAGGTATGTCATCTCCTTATACCATTAGAAATTTACAATCAAATAAGATATGACAAGGTCATCTCCTTTTTTCTCTAGAGTTATTGCCTTTCCATTCCGGATTTCCACTCACCAAGTCCTTAGTCTCCTTGATTGGTGCCCTAAAAATGTGGTCAAATCACCAACCGTTGATTTCTACTTGATAGTTGATCCCTATAATAGTTCGACAAATCTATGGTCATAGATACTCAAAGTCAAGACCAAAAGCAACCTCAGCCTGGCAAACGTCATAACCATATCATCATGTCAGCCACAGCCCACAGGACATCTCATCTCTCAAGTCTCAAGGATGATCCCTCCCATTCCTTCCTTCCCAAAATTACCACAACTACCCCACTTTACCAGATTCACAAATATCAAATAGAATTAGTACCCTAACCCCAAATGTGATTTTTGAGTACTATGGTATTTCTATCACAAAACTAGACCCCTCAAGAATTATTTTCTCCCTCCTTTTGTTCTTATTGTCTGTGAGGTGAGACATGGAGATAAGCAGATTGTGATAGAGAATCTGCCAACAAATTATGAAAAGATTCTCAATACTTCTCCAAATCAACAACCAGATATTCAAGCCTCATTTTCCCCTCCTCGATTGAAATTTCCGAAACCATTCAGATCCACTGAAACTCAATCCCATTTGCTTCAACACCTTCCATACATTCATGATTCATGAACACAAGACTTGTAATAGGCTTTAAAACCCAACAAAAAAAAAAAACCTGTCTTTTTCTCTCTAGGTGCGCAGACACTCCCACCACCCACCACCAGATCTTGAAAATGTTCTTCATTTTTATATATAAATTATTATACCCATATATTTATATATAGACAAAACCCATTTGATTGTGTGCTCTCACAAACCCACCAACTGGTTCACTCACTCCAATGGAATAGCTAAAAAAGAACCCACCTTTGATAAACAAAAAGAAAAAAGAACTCTACTTTCATACTCACCAACCGCCCCTGTTTTCCAAAACAGAGTAGTTTCGTCGTCTCCATATTCCAATGGAGCGTGCTCGGCGATTGGCGAACCGGGCTTTCGTGAAGCGCTTGGTTTCCGAGGCCAAGCAGTTTCGCCAGAATGAGAGCTCCTCTGCTCTGCTGGGGTCTTCCTCCCCTGTTATGTACACACCTTCAAGGTACGTTTCTTCATTGTCTTCATTCATGCGCACAAATCCCAGATCAGATTCGTCGCTAGGCAAAACTGGCATTGCCGGGTCACAACAGACCCGGTCCATTGCAGTTGAGGCCTTGAAAAACAGTGACACCTTCCCTCGCCGCCATAACTCAGCTACCCCAGATGAGCAGACCAAAATGGCTGAGGCTTGTGGGTTCAACAGCCTCGATTCTCTCATCGATGCCACCGTGCCCAAATCGATTCGTCTTGAATCGATGAAGTTCTCAAAGTTCGATGAGGGGTTGACAGAGAGCCAAATGCTCGAGCACATGAAAGGTTTGGCTTCCAAAAACAAGTTGTTCAAGTCGTATATTGGGATGGGGTACTATAACACTTATGTTCCGCCTGTGATTTTGAGGAACATAATGGAGAATCCAGCTTGGTACACCCAGTACACTCCGTACCAGGCTGAGATTTCTCAGGGCAGGCTTGAGTCTTTGCTCAATTTCCAGACCTTGATCACTGACCTTACTGCCCTTCCCATGTCAAATGCTTCATTACTTGATGAGGGAACCGCCGCTGCCGAGGCAATGGCCATGTGCAACAATATTCTAAAGGGCAAGAAGAAGACTTTTCTTATTGCTAACAATTGTCACCCCCAGACTATTGATATCTGCAAGACTAGAGCTGATGGTTTCGATCTCAAGGTCGTGACCGCGGATCTTAAGGACATTGATTACAAGAGTGGTGACGTTTGTGGTGTGCTTGTTCAGTATCCGGGGACTGAGGGTGAGGTGTTGGACTATGGGGAGTTTATTAAGAATGCTCATGCTAATGGTGTCAAGGTTGTGATGGCCTCTGATCTGTTGGCATTGACACTTTTGAAGCCGCCGGGTGAGTTGGGGGCGGATATTGTGGTGGGTTCTGCTCAGAGGTTTGGTGTGCCGATGGGGTATGGAGGTCCTCATGCAGCATTCCTGGCCACTTCTCAAGAGTACAAGAGGATGATGCCAGGAAGAATTATCGGTGTTAGTGTTGATTCTTCGGGGAAGCCTGCGCTGCGTATGGCCATGCAGACAAGGGAGCAACATATCCGAAGGGACAAGGCTACCAGCAACATTTGCACTGCTCAGGTACAATACTACTTTGTCTTGAATTTGGTCTGTGACTTTTTTTATAGTGCTGAGTTGATTTACAATTGGCTGATAGTAGTCTTGACATGATTTTTGTGTTGTATCTGGTCAGCTCGTTATTGTTGTTGACACTGGTTTTGTATATTTCATTTTGATTGGAAATTTTGTTATTTTTTAGGCTTTACTTGCAAACATGGCTGCTATGTATGCTGTTTATCATGGACCTGAAGGCCTTAAAACCATTTCCCAAAGGGTGCATGGTCTTGCTGGGGCCTTTGCAGTTGGATTAAAGAAACTTGGGACGGAAGTTCAGAGCCTTCCCTTCTTTGACACTGTCAAGGTTACGGTTGGTGATGCACATGCAATTGCTGATGCTGCTGCCAAGAATGGAATTAACTTGAGAGTATTGGACTCAAAAACTGTAAGTTTGTCTATATTTTTGTATCAATTATTTAACCAAGAGGTCACCAGGGTATAATGCTCTACTTGATGAGATTACTGAAATACTTGCTGCCTTTCAGATCACTGTTTCGTTTGATGAAACAACTACCTTGGAGGATGTTGATCAACTTTTCAAAATTTTTGCTTTGGGCAAGCCTGTGAGTATTTTCAGACTTTTATAGACAGATGGTATTTGCAATGGTTATAAATTGCATCCATTGAAGTAATATCTTCCTTTGTATTGTCAGGTCTCTTTTACTGCTGCATCTCTTGCACCAGAAGTAAAGACCGCTATCCCTTCTGGACTAACAAGGGAGACCCCATATCTTACCCACCCAATCTTCAACTCGTATGTCCCTTACCAGATAATCTCAATTCTCAAAATCTACTATGTGAAAATTCCCCTGATTTTCAATTGCTCTCTATTAGGTGTCATACTGAGCATGAGTTGCTACGATACATTCACAAGTTGCAGACAAAGGATCTTTCATTATGCCACAGTATGATTCCATTGGGATCCTGTACAATGAAATTAAATGCAACAACTGAAATGATGCCAGTGACATGGCCTAATTTCTCAGACATTCATCCTTTTGCCCCTACAGAACAAGCTGAGGGTTATCAGGTAATTACAAGTGTTTACTCACTAGTAAATTTAACAAGGTTGCAACTATTAATATTTTCTAAGTTTTTTATGTGTTGTATTCCTTCATACAAATAAATTATTGATATTTTATCTTGTCAAATAATAAAACACAGGAAATGTTCAGAGATTTGGGTGATCTATTGTGTAGCATCACTGGGTTTGACTCTTTCTCATTGCAACCTAATGCCGGAGCTGCTGGAGAGTATGCTGGACTGATGGTTATTCGGGCATATCATTTTGTATGGGCACACTGAGCCTTCCTGTTTCCCTCTTTCTAATATCTATCAGCATGCATGTGTTGTCAAGCAAAATAAGCATTTTAACTTCAGGCTTTTGAGGCTATGACCTACAGTTTATTCTCTTGACTAATCATCCACTAATACCACTGTAGGCAAGAGGGGATCACCACCGCAATGTGTGTATTATACCTGTTTCTGCACACGGTACAAATCCTGCTAGTGCTGCCATGTGTGGAATGAAAATTGTCACTATTGGAACTGATGCTAAGGGAAACATCAACATTGAAGAGCTGAAGAAGGCTGCTGAAGCAAACAAGGACAACCTATCAGCTTTTATGGTAAGCATCCTATTCAGCAAGAGGTTTATAAAGACAGAGAAATTATGTAACGTCAACAGGCTTTTGACCATAATTCAAATTCCAGGTGACGTATCCTTCAACTCATGGAGTGTATGAAGAAGGTATTGATGAGATCTGTAAGATAATTCATGACAATGGAGGTCAAGTATACATGGATGGAGCTAACATGAATGCACAGGTCTGTATGTCATCTAGTTCTCTGTAAAGGTTATTTTATGGTTGATTTTAGTCTGCTGGTGTTAGATTTAAGTTGCATGGTTGGACTAGATCTTGCAGATTTAAATACATTTAGCTAAAGTCACATACAAGAACTATCTTCAAGCAACAAATGTTGTATTGGACTAAATTTTTGTCATTATTTATCAAAGCTTTTCGTTATTACAGGTGGGTCTGACAAGCCCGGGTTGGATTGGAGCTGATGTCTGCCATCTGAACCTCCATAAGACATTTTGCATTCCACACGGAGGCGGTGGTCCTGGCATGGGTCCTATTGGTGTGAAGGCTCACTTGGCACCATACTTGCCTTCCCATCCTGTGGTATAATTCTCTTTGCATGTTGAATATTTCATGTAATTCTTCCCTATTAATGTGAATCTTAGCAAATACAAGATTTCATGAATTTCTGGAGCATATTTTACCTGCATTCATTTCACAACTTCGTGACGATTTCTGGTAATATTTGTTGGCTGACTATTTTCATCAGTTGAATACTTAAATTTCTAACTTCTGTGCAATCATACTGAAGGTTCCTACTGGTGGAATTCCTGCCCCCGAAAAGTCTCAGCCACTTGGTACCATCTCCGCTGCACCTTGGGGATCTGCACTTATTTTGCCAATATCATATACTTATATAGCTATGATGGGTTCCA
>LYNE01004136.1:0-15566 GCA_001662545.1 Rosa x damascena
TAAATTTTAGCTGTAACCAAGTTGCAACTCTTGAGAAAAATATCTGCAATTCAGAGAAATCTCAAATCTATCTACACAAAAAATCAGGGATGTGAATTACCTGTTGATTTTCGAGTTTGCAGAGAAGGAACGGAAAGAGCTAAATTTCTCGACACGGAGGGTTCTTTCTCCAACTTCGCAGGGCGGTTTGGTTTACAGAACCCACGCTAGCTGCATCTGTATCTGTATATATAAAGCGAAGCGCCTGTTATTGTTGTTCATAACTTGGTCAAATTTGTAACCAACTCCGGATATTCATCTTTCTTTATCATTAGACAAATACTGATAATAACCAGCATAAAATCAAAGAAAAGTACCAGAACACTAAACAAATAACCATAAAAAGCAGTAATGACAAAGAAACTCAACTACATTTGAGAAATTATTCACGAAATCACAATCGATCTAACCCACTTCTATCCTCCTATTATTTGACAAAGATTTCCATACACCAAAAGGGGGAAAATTAAGAATTTCAGAGAGAAGGCATAGCACTCTGACCCAAGACAATCACAAAAAAAGTAGCAGAAAATTAAAGAAAGAACCATAAATAGCAGTAAATGAAAGCAAAGAAACACAACCTTATCTAAGAAATTTATCCACAAAATCACCATCGATCTAACCCTCTTCTAATCCTTCTATAAAAAGAGTTACATATACCCAACAATACAAGACAAATCAGAAATAAATTAAAAAATCAAGAATTGCATAGCAACCCGACCCAAATGAAATGAAAGACAAACATGTTACAGAAAGGTTGCCAATTCTTTGAGTTTGTGCAGACTGAACTAAACAAAATGAGAATTATATTGCAAATTAGAGAGAAAGATTGGAAATAAACCCTAGGACTTTGGAGAAAGGAGCAGAATGGAATGGTAAGCAAACAAACTCTAGTTTAACATACCACAGTCCCTGAACTAACTACTCAATGAAAGAAGAATTGAAGAGACTTTAAATGCCTATACTCGAAAAGGAGGAGGAGGAGGAGGAAGAGAGACGAGAAGAAAGCGTTGTAGACAGAATAGACACAAGGTGTAAAATGAAAATTTCAATAAGGGTGTTTTCAATTTATTAAACTGTAGCCGGTTCCCTATTTGCAATAAGAAAACATGGATATGGAAAAGCAAGTTTCAGCTGCTTCTCAATTCCACTGCCACCGGCCACCGATTAAAAAAAAAAAAACGCAAACTTTGCAAATTAACATCAGTAGCCCTAACTTTGGCCTCAGTGCCAACCTGAGCCTATTCATTATAAACTTGCAAAGGGATTCCCAAACTCAGCAGAAAGTAACCAGAGTCTTCTTCACAACCAAGTTAACCATGGTAGCCAAGAAGCAACTATATATAAGTACCCCTGGTTCTTAGCTCATTACATTAGGTCAATAGCACAAGGGAAAAATTAACGCCAAAGCTTAAAAACCTCAGCATACAACTTAAAAACAAAAAAAAGAAAAGAAATTGAACATCTGAAACTTAGACAACAAACTCTTTCAGCCTCACCTTTTATGCATAACCAATTTCACCTAATCACTTCCTATCACCTACCAAATTTAGCTTCCCATAAATTTTAGCTGTAACCAAGTTGCAACTCTTGAGAAAAATATCTGCAATTCAGAGAAATCCCAAATCTATCTACACAAAAAATCAGGGATGTGAATTACCCGTTGATAATCGAGTTTGCAGAGAAGGAATGGAAAGAGCTAAATTTCTCGACACGGAGGGTTCTTTCTCCAACTTCGCAGGGCGGTTTGGTTTACAAAACCCACGCTAGCTGCATCTGTATCTGTATATATAAAGCAAAGCGCCTGTTATTGTTGTTCCAAGACGTTCAATAGCAACATCAACGCCTAAATAGAGAGACCACAAAAACATTCTTTTAGTAGTCTAACATTTAGCACCACTACAGCCTACAAGTTTCCACAAATAGAGAAAGCACAATAACGGAGCACCAGATCAATCTCAGCTCAAATACAAATAGTGATTGAAAATCAAAGAGTTCAATCTCAACCGAACCCTAGAAATAGTAAGAAATTAAAAACGAATACTACAAAAACTAAAACCTTGATCAATACAAAGCATACACAACTCCAGCAATGAAATTGCTTCCACAGAGATCATTTTGATACTTCTATCACAAATAGAATTGAGCAAAATCAAATTGTACTAGTAGACCTACTGAGATAACGAAGAACTAGCTATTGATAAATCGCATTAGAACCAAACAGATCTATGGCGAAATGACCTAAAAAAAAAATACGAACCTCATGTTCATGTCGACATCGGCCTTCTTGCAGACGATGTTGGCTAAACGGCGACCGATACCCTTGATGGAGGTCAGAGCGAACATGATCTTCGGATTTCCATCCACATTGGTGTTCAGAACACACAAAATGTGCTGCAACTCTCGTTCGCGACGAGAGACTTCAAAATCAAAATCAAAATTGAGATTTCACGATTAGAAAAGAATAAGAGGAATCGAGATACTTCTCGAAATAGACCGACGCGTGCATCACCTCCATCACCTGCTCGACGGCGTTCATTACGAGCGGTCCGATTCCGTCGCCGGGGGTTATGTTTTGGCACTCAGAGCTCCGTCGCTGGGTCGGGGCATGTAGGTGACCGATCGGGTTTGGGCAATGACGCCTGGTGAAGTTTGAGATTCGTCTTCTACCTTTTGGATTTCTAATCGAAGCTCTGGGATTTCTGATCAAAATGGAGAGAAGATTTGCGCTCTATTTTTGACTATAAAGCTATAAACGTATATTTGGCTTTAAAGGCAGAATCGGAATAAAAAAAATTAAAAACTGACCTGTTTTAACATCATCTCATTATTAATAAGGACCAAATTAATATTATTAACAATTCATAATTGACCTTTTTATCAAGTGGGAAACTAGGTGACCTTTTTATCATTTCATACTCTAATGTGACCTTTTCTATCATTTCCCTTCTATATAATTTTAAATCATTTATTTTAAATTATTTTATATAATTTATAAATACATTTAAACTATGTAAATCTTCATTTAAAAAACAATATAAATTCAAATTTAGGTAAGATAGATAGCACTAATACAGACGTATTTCTAAAGTAGTCAAAATGACATTTAAGCTAGTTTGGCTAAAATTTGACTAAAAAATGGCTAGCATTGCTAAAGATGCTCTTAGGAGTCTAGTTGAGCTGCTAAAATTGATAAAAAGCTAAAGATGCTCTCTAAAATAGTTAAAGAGTCAAGTTAGAGAGTCTGCTAAACATGCTCTTAGTTTCTAAAAAATTTCACTATAAATATCAGTGTTCTAAAAATCCTTTTGGGCGGCTGCCTCAAATAGTTTAGGTGGCGCCTAGTTGAGGGTAGTTTAAAAAATTATTTTCAATTATTTACAGGGTTGGTCCTGACTTTTCAGAGATCTGGAGTGAAAATCTAAATGAGGCCTTACTAACTGCAGGATTTAAAAAAATTTAGAAACCTTGGTCAAATTGATATAATAAAGAAAATATCTAACTCTTTTATATAAATTTTTTTGTAAAGTTCATAAAAAAGAGAAAAAGAAAAAAAAAATATTAAGGAGAAGAAGATGTTGAAATAAAATAAGAATACAAAGGAACAAAAATAAAAATAAAATATAAGAATGAAAAAAATAAGATTCTGTAATAATCAAGATTGATTCCAAACAAGAATAAAGGCAAGGAGAGATGATCTGCTAGCGGCAAGGAGCGGGAGCAATAGCTAGCAGGGAGCAATAGCGGCAAGAATGCAAGTTCTCAATAGGGTTGGAGAAAGTTGCGGGGTTTAAATTTACCTAATAAAATTAAGGGAAAATTTTGCAAACAGTACACCAAGTAAATGTCACTAATAATTCTTATACATAAAGTTCCAAACCGAGCATTTTGGTACACGAAATCTGAAACTCGACCCATTACCAGTACACGACGTCAATGACGCCATTAACTCTAATGTCATTATTCATTTGTCAAAGGGTAGTTTAGTACTCTCACATTCTGACTCATTTTTTTGGTTAAAAAAAAAAAGTTTCTCCTCTCTCTCGTCTCTCCCCCACCCCCCTCGCAAACACCCCGGAAACCTCAACCCCAGCGACCACCGCATCTCCTCCACCTTCCATATCCATACCCACCAAACTCTATCCCGCCAAAACCCTAATTCTAATCCCAGCCCCATCCCCATCCCCATCCCCATCACCGATCACCACCATAATCCTGACGTCGTTGGTGTAAAACCACCTTCCTCTCAAATGTTTTCTCCAACCCATTTTGCTTCATGCTCAAACCCGAATCTGCATCCACCGCATCTTCCTCTGTCAGCCCAACAGTTCTCACTCCTTGCCTCGCCTTCAACCTCGCCTTCATTGTCACTGAAAACTTATTTCACTCCGGCTTCCAGGGACGGGTCGGGTTGTACACCGGCTTTTACATCACATTTGACCAGCATAATAGAGGAGAGAATCTTCGAGCAAAGCTTTGGTGCTCTCTTCCTGCACTCTCATCACAACCTCTTAGGATTTTCTAGCAAATTGAAATGTAGAGAGAGAGAGAATCGCAGAGATGATGGTGAGGAGAGAGAAATTGGGTCTTAGAAGATGGGTATGCGTGTGATTGGTTTTAATGATGAAGAAGAAAGATTCAATTGGAATTGGAAATGGGGTTTTGGATGATGAGCTGTGAGATGGATTACGATCTAGTCAAGGTGGCAGTCGAGGTCTTGGGCGGCTTGGTGGGGGAGCAAGTCGGGTTTTGGTCGGGGAGGACCGAAAGAGGCGGTGAGAACTTGGAGTTGTTGTTGTTGTTGTTGTTGAACACCAGGATTAGGATTATGTAATGGTTGTTGATTCAGTAGAGGTGAAAAGCTGTGGATTGATTAGGTTGGAATTGCAGAGGTGATCGGGATTGGGAGGGAGGAAGAGTGATGGGTGCCCATAGTGTGAGGGGGAGAGAGAGAGAGAGAAAGAGAGAGAGAGCGCTGGGTGCCCAGAGAAAGAAAGGCGGGTGCTCAGAGTAAAAAACTGAAAAGACCATATTACCCCTTAAATTAACTGCGTCATTGACATTGTGTACCGATAGTGGGTCGAGTTTCAGATTTCGTGTACCGAAATGCTCGGTTTGGAACTTTATGTATAAGAATTATTAGTGGCCTTTACTTAGTGTACTGTTTGCAAAATTTTCCCTAAAATTAAAGTCTTCTTATGGAGAGCATGCAACAATTTTTTACCATGTGCAGTAGAATCGAGAAAAAGGAAAGTAGTGTGGGGCGGTGCGAGGGTTGTGGGTGTAGTGAAGAAACAGTGATGCATGCATTGTGGGATTGTCAGTTGGCTCGTAAGGTATGGCAATTTACGTTTCTTTGTGATGTAGTTAAGGTGTGGAAAGAGATGAGCTTTGTTGAGTTGTTCTTACATGTGGCTTCTCTGGCACATGATAACGACTTGGAGTGGTTTGGGGTGGTGGCCTGACAACTATGGCAGGAAAGAAACAATAGGGTGCACGTGCAACTTGCTATGACAGATAGAGGCCTGATCACTAAGGCAGCAACTTGGTGGGAAGTTTATTTGTAGTGGGGCAGAGCTAATGGGTATAAGGAGAAGAAGGAAAGTAGCAGGTGGAGGAAGCCAAGAGTGGGTGCTATCAAACTCAATGTTGACGAGGCATTGGATATGCAGCGAGGCTTGTATGGTACAGGGGCAGTGGTTAGGGATGAGCATGGTGGGTGTCTTGGTGTTCTGGTAGTCCCCGGTACGGGGTTTCTGAAACTTTAGACTTGTGAGTTCCTAGCTCTAGTAAATGGTCTCCATTTTCGCATTCAACCTAGCTTTTCTCAAATCGAGGTGGAAGGTGATGCGAATGACATCTTCTTGGCTTTAGATTCTTCTATTAATGACTTGACCCCTGATGGAGCCTTGGTTGATGAAGTAAAAGTATTATTGAGTCATTTCCAGTCTTCTAGTTGGGGTTATATCCCCAGAGAGTGCAATAAAGCTGCTCATAGTGTAGCTTGGGCAGCACTTGCTATGGCATTTCCTACTTATTAGGGGAGAACGGTTCCAGATTGGCTTTCTCCAAGTCTAGTTAATGATGCGAGTTGAAAATTATAGTGTTTGATTTGTTCAAAGTTTGGAGTGTGGTACTCTTTCCAACCGGATTGTGGTGGGTTTAATGAGGCCATTATATACTCCTTGTTGAAGTTTTTCATGAATGAAAAAATCTTTTCTTGATAAAAAAAAAAAAGAATCAAGGGGTAAATTATGTTTAGTCCCTGTATTTGCCTCTCTCATCGTTTCAGTCCATGGCATTCTAATTTAATCTAAAAACTCCCTGACCTCACAATTTCTGTCCAATAGGTCCACGCCGTTAAGATTTCGTCAAAGTAATATGCCTTCCCTCCAACATAAGTCTTGTCCCTTATGCACCCCCTATGCCAGACCTTCGTTGTGAAATAGCCTGGATTACCTACAAATATCAATGCAAAGCATCAGTTAATAACCCTAACAGTTAAAAACAAACTGGCCAGCATAAATATCTAACTCAAAAGCATTTTTTTCCAGCTAAAACAAAAAGCACATAGCCCTAAAAGTGCATACCCTCATAAAGACTCCACAACCAACTAGTTTGCCTCCATAAAGAGGTGCAAGCCAAAACAGAACGGGGCCAAACATAAAACACAGGGTTCCCAGCAAACATATATAAACACCTTCACACATGGTCACACCTGAAAATTCATTATTTACTCTACTAGGACCACCCTATTAGGTTCATAATTACCTAGTAATTATTCCCCTAATCTTGCACTTTTGCTTAACCTTTGTGATTATTTATAACCATATTTATTATGTTTTCCTTATCATACTAGGAAATGATGGGGAAGCTTGGAAATGCATTAAAAAGTCAACTTTAGCACATTTTCCTACTCCGACTAGGAGAATCCGAGCTAGGAAAGGAAGGAGAAGTGGAAGCATAACTAAATGATCTCTAAATGAGTTGAAATTTTATAGAGACATTCTATACATCCTGCGGATTATTTCATATGAAGAGTACAAGTACTGGTTCGGAGTGGAAGACCTTCAAAAGATCAAGTTTCTGCACTATAAGACAAAAAAATTGCACCAAAATATACATGGGCATTTAAGTCATTTTGATGTGGATTTAAAGACTAAATCCACATTTTGTGCTTACACATTTATCAATTACATCTTACCATTGATTCCTTTTGATCTCCACCCTTGATTTGAATTGCCTTGGCATTTAAATAGCCTATTCGCTTTTCAAAAAAAACCGTGCATACCTTTGGCTCTCCCATTTTGGAACATCAAAATCTCACTTTTCTCTAGTTTTAGGTTAGTTTTTTTTTATAGCTTGTACATAGTTCTTTGAGTTTTGTGTAAGAGAAAGGTGTGTAGCCACTTGGGTTTCACCAAAACCGAAGTTTCTACACACTTTGATCAATCACTTCTCTTGTTTCTCACACATTCAAGCCTTGTTCTTATTTCGTTCATCAGATTTTGTGGATTCATATAGTGATTTGGGTTCTAGAAACCGAAATCCCTATACTTTGAAGCATTTCTCTTCTCATATAGCATCTAGGAGGCAAGGGAGACATCTTGTGCTTTTGGTTTGACTCCAAAAAGAGTCAAACCCGTGGGTATATCCCTTGTTCTCCACTCTTTGCTCTCTTTTATTTGTTATTTATGATGTTTATGGCTTGTAGTTGTATGAGTTGTGAGTAGTTGAATTTGGGGCTAAGGGTTTTCGCTAGCCAAATTTGTGCACAAAACAATGTAAATTCCTATATTCTTTAATGTTTATGCATGTTATTGGCTACTATACTTTCATGTATCCTAAGTGTTTTTATAGATTTATCACCTAAAAGTATGCTTTAGGAAATTAATGAATCGGAAACATGAACTTGATAAACTCTTGATGATTCCGTGAGCATGTGTAGCTAAATAGGTGGTGGTTTAGCTTATTACTACGGGAATAACTAAGTTTCTTGAATTTCTTACCTAGAAATTAAAGCATGATGTTATGGGTTTAGGTTCCGGAAGAATTTAGCCTCATGGCACCATAGGCGCCCATTTAGGATCCTGAAGATTTGAATGGTATAAAGGTTGTGTAATTTAGCTTTGCTTCGGAAGAGATTGTTAAATTGCATGACTAGTTGGTTTCTTGGTAGCTTCATCAAAGCACTAAGGGGAAATTTGTCAAAGCATGTTGTTACATTAAATTTGGGTTACATTGTCTGCATGATTAAGGCTAGGTGTGATGCCTAACTCTATTCTCTCTTACATCAAAATCTCTATTTTTATTTACTTACTTTATTTTTGGTACTTTAATTTGTTTGCGTAAACTCTAAAATCAATCAATCCGATTCACCACTTTACCATTGTGAATATCATTCTTGGTAATTTTGGCTAAAGGGCTGAGACTATTAATTTGTAAAAATGTTGACTTGCATGTGTTTTCTAGGTTTTATTTTCGCTTTTTGCAACTCGAGGAACCCAAACATCTTGATCGTTCACTACCATATCATCACCTCTAGATATCAGCCTCTACTTCGAACCGGGTCACGTTTCTCCTTCTCTATTAAGCCAGGATTTCAGTTTCTAACATAGGGTTTTTGACCTTCAACGGGATCGGAATAGGAATTCTAGGTTTCTGGATTACAAGGGTAGAGAGCCTTTACGTTTTCGAGAATTTGAAATTTAGGGTCTTTGGGGGATTAGGTTCTAGGTTAGGGTCAAAATGATCGTAATAGAGGGTATGGTCATTCTAGACATTTCATAGTTTGATACGCTTACACGGGGCTAAGTTGGCATCTAGTTTACTGTCACATCATCCAGCTCACGAAGCATTTGGACAGAGTGGACCGATTGGAGTGAAATTGTGAGGTTAGAGACTTTTTAGATTAAATTAGAATGTTAGGGACTGAAACAGTGAAAAAAGCAAAATATAGGGACTAAACAAATTTTAACCTATTAATAAAAATGTAAAGAAACTAAGAAAAGAGTAAACAATATAAATGGGATTGTTGGGTACGGTGCTAGAGATGCTTCTTCACCCAAATCACATGTGTCAGAAGATAATCTAATATAGATGCAAATTTCCTACTTTGGCGGTAGTCGTATCCAAGGCGGTTCAAGTGTCAAGGACCATATATTCTCATTTTGGTATTAATGTGACAGTTCAAGGGTCAATTAACTCAATTAGAGAGAGAGAGAGAGAGAGAGAGCACTACACCAATTTCGGAATCAGACAACACATATCAGACGACAGCAAACATTTTAACTGTCGTCTGATTTAATCAGACGACAGCAAGAAATATTGTGTCGTCTGAGTTTTCGAATTAGACAACAGTTTTTTCTTGGCTCTTGTGCAATATCATTTCAGACAATGGTTTAATTTTTTGATGTTGTCTGAATGAATTAATTCAGACAACAGTTATTATGTGATGTTGTCCAAGGTTCATTTATACAATGGTTGATTTTTGCTGTTGTCTGATTATTTTCAGTCACACAACTGTTATTAGGTGTCTGTTGTCTGATATGTTGTAAGTCAATGGCTACTGAAAGATGTTGTTTGATTTAAGTTGTTCAGACAATGGTTTTTAATTTGTCTGTTGTTACATGAGTTTCAGACAATGAATTTTATTTGATGTCGTCTGAGTTTTAGATTTTTTTTTTTGATACAATGAATAGCTGACTTTAGTTAGGGTTTGACTTATACTTTTAACACTTATACTCTTTCAACTCGTTCCCTCTCCATTCCATCGAGCAAAACACCCAGTCCGCCTCCATATGAAACTCACTCTTTCTCACTCTCATCCCTCAGTCCCGCTCTCAGCCCAGCCCTCAGCCCCGCCCTCAGCCCGCTCTCAGACTACGAACCCGTCTCTCTCAGCCTCGTCCTCAGCCCGCTCTCAGACCACGAACTCGTCTCTCTCGATCAGCCCCGCCCTCAGTCCCGCTATCAGTCCCGGCCTCAGCCCCTCCCTCAGCCCTCGATTAGTGTGAATCCTGAAATCCTGTTCGATATCATGTCCCAGTAGGTTGTTAAGAGATTTCAGGCAAATAGGCTTGAAGTGCGAAGTGTTAGATGTGCTTTGTAATTTGGGGGTTTTTAATTAGGAGACCTAGAATTTTATATCGAAGACGGAGATGGACTCGAAGATTGAAAACATTTTGGAGATGGAGTCATGCCTGGGTCTTCAACTAGGAGGAAACTCTCAATATTTGAAGCTTGAAATTTGCCATATTGCTTCTCTTTGTGAGAAATTGGGTAAAGACCCTTTCCTTGCTTTCGTTTCTGGCTATATAAATCAAAAGGCCAGATATTGACACCCTTTCTCCCTCCATTGTATTTCGCAGTGACTTTGGAAAGAGTGGAGCTTTGTGCATTGAATAGCCATTCAATTCAAAGATCGACATTTTGCAGGTGAGGCCAAAATCTGTTTTACCACCCATCCATTCGTATGTTTCAGTTTTGGTAGTTGAGAGCGTAATGAGAGATAGAAAGAGAGAGATATAGATGAGAGCAGCCCCAGTTGAAAGCTGAAGAATCTCTTCTTTGAAATTTGATAGATTTATCTCCCAATTGTCCCATCGGTTTGACCGATTTTGAGTCCTTCATCTTACTCTGAAGAATTTGAAGAAGGATAATCACCCAGACACTCAGATCGTTTTAACTTCATATGACAAATCACTGTATTGATCGGAGTGTTTGAAATTATTCACAGTCCAAGTTCTGTGGTATTTTTTCTTCTTCTTTGCATTGCTGCCTTTTGTGGATGTATGTGATCTGCTTCGAAACCTAGCATAATTTCATCTGAATTGGATCTTTCTGCTATAAATTTGGGATCTTTAAATGCCTACTTCGGCTTTGGATAGTTAGAGATTTGGGATCTGTTTTGTTGTTCATATATCTATCTGTCTGCATTTATGTACATTTGAGGACATTGAATATTTAGTGTGCATACATGTCTGTACTTATACAAGTATTTGGAATATGGATTCTCATTTTGTTTCTCAAGACTGAAATTTGCTTTCTATAATTTCAGGGAAACAGTGTGGAGAGTTACAGTTTGAGGTGATATCTCACTCACCTCTGTAGTTTTATATGCTATTATATCTATAAATCTCTAGAGAACTAAGAGGTTAACTTTATATGGATTTTGCAGTCCAAACATCAAATTAGTAATAGTAATTGTCCTTGGCAGGGAGTGGAAAAGGAGGTTCATCCAACTATATAGTCCTGCTCTTTTGAATAGAAAATAATTAGATACGGGAAATTGGCACTCATATTCTTGTTCGAACAAGTCAACCTTGTCTGTGTGTTTTGGTTCTTCAATAGTATATTGTCGCGTTAAAGATACCATCTAGTTGCTTTCTAAATGTTCTGAGTTATCTTCCATTTCATAAATTGTCTCCCTATAAAAAAGAATATGATTATGTTATCCATTTCAATGTGAAAATAGTTCCTGGTTCCTTCAGTGAGAATTCTCCTTCAAAGGAACATTTAGTTTCTGACTGGTTTGATTTTCCGTGGTGTCTAAAGTTTCATATAATAGGTTTTGTAGGCTTTGTTCATGCTTATGCATTTGTTAATCACTTAGTGTATGAATTCTATCTATGTTTTATCTGTAGCTGTTTCCTATGGAACTAATTAATCTCCCTAATTTATATGCAGGATAACATCTTAAAAATTTGAAAAGTTTATGATGCTTTTCTAGCAGAGTTTCCTTTGTGTTATGGGTATTGGAAAAAGTATGCAGATCATGAGGCACGTTTTGGTGTTATTGATAAAGTTATGGAGGTTTATGAACGAGCAGTTCAAGCTGTTACCTATTCAGTTGACATTTTGTTGCATTACTACACATTTGCCACTACTTTTGGAGATCCAGACACTATCAGAAGGTAATAACTATTCCTTATGCATTCTTGTTGTTAGTCATGTTGGGAGTTTATGATTGCATGGTTTTCTCTATTGCAAAGAACTAGTATCCTTGTTTTGTAACCTCACTTCAGTATGATTGCAACAATGGTTCCTCACATATATGACGGAAAGGTTTGGTGGGAATGCACTTTAGAAATGTTTTCTGATGTGCAATCCCTACGTTTTGAGGCTACTGTTCGGGTGTCACTTTTTGTTTTCTCTTGTTCTTTTTCTTCCCTCCCTAAGGATCTAGTTCTATTTTTTGGCTTCACTATATTCTGGCTCTATTTTAACTTAGATAAGCTGCAGATCTCCTATTGCCCCCTTTTGAGAGAAAGATGCACCGCGAAGACCGGCCCAGAGTGGCCTAAGATTTCTCATATTCCACAAATTCAAGGTAACTCTTTCCTCTACCTCTTTTCTGAATCGGTCAATATTCATATCACTTTAGTTATACTAGTTGTTTGAAAAATAATTATAGTTGTTATTTTGTATGCCTCATTTTGCTTATATAAACCAGTGACAAGAATACTTTTAGGCTTTTCATTCTCTCTCTCTCTCTCTCTCTCTCTCTCGCTAATTGGAGAAAGAATAATATTTTGTTTGAAAACAAGTTTTGTTTCATCTGCTAGAGCTTGAAGAACTCTTCCCCGTTCACAATATTTGCATGAAGAAAAAAAAATAAGAGAAAAAATGTTACTCAGATTTTTAGACTTTTAGGTGACACATAGAACTCAAATGTGAAGGGGTTGTTATTGTGCAAACCATATAACCTGCTAAATATGTCTACACAATATACATTTTCTAATCATATGAACCAATAACAAGAATGGCTTGGCTCCTTGATCTCATTGTCATCAGATCGGTTCTCTTTTCGACTCATTTTAGTTAATCCAAAAGAATCAAAAAGGTTGAAACTAATCTGTAACGGCTTTGTTGCATTATGAACTTGTTGACCGTCTACACGTGAAAAATGTTGCTGATTTTTGATGCATTTGATGGTTCTTAATGTCAATTAACAATCCCCCATCCCTCCTCCCAATTTTCTGTTCATCAGTGTTAGCCTGCATTCTATCACATATAATAATGTTTAAGGTACATGACCTTCGTTTCTTATTCAGGTATTGGGATGTGAAAATGGGAGCTGGAAGGAAGACACTTTATTATGCCTCCTAATGCAGACCTGGCACCCTACTCTGTACAAGCAAGACAGTTGAGAAGTAATCACCTTGGTGGAGTTATCTATGGTTGCAAGAGCATCACAATGATGGAGTGTTTATCTAAACAACTCTTTGGTTGGTATCCTGAACTTTTTGCATCTTTTTCTTGTACTTTTTTCTTTTGCTGTTTTGAGTTTTTAATTAGGTTCTTATACTTTACATTATTTAAACAATGGTCTAGTGGTATTTGGTATTGAATTCTGGCTCTATGTTCCATTGATCTTTAGCCTTCGGCCCTGCAATTTGGAAAAGGTGGAAAGGTTATTTTAGATGTGTGATGTCCTGATAGTCCAGCAGGCAGTGTTCAAACTGAAGGTATTTTTACTAACTTGTTTTGCTTTGCTTTCATATTTTTGTATTGAATCTAAAAATGGAGAACTAGCAACCTTAAAGCTTATGGCTTTCTCTATTATATCAGGAGCATTACATTAATAATCAAAAACACTTGGTTTCTGTGGCAAAATATTGCACATGACCAAAGAGTGTTACACCTTGAATGATAAGAACTGCCCTTACTGACATGTAAGATTATTTCCCTTCCATATCTATCAATTGCTAGTAACAATGGAAGTACTAGCATTGAATTTCGATTTTTCACTTTTATGTGCCAACTTCTAGATCCTTTTTTGATCAAAGGCTCAAAGCATCTCTGGTTGTTATGCAATACTGCCAGCCTGCAACTGAAGGTATTTCCATTTTTGAAGTCATTTTGCATACAATCTGAAAGTGAAGATTCTTAATTTCTAGCTTCCAGGTCATCAGTTGCATATATTTACTTCTAATTATGGATGTAGGTTATGGAGAGTACCTGTGGATTCACGTACTCCTACAATAATACACATGCTCAGTGAAAAAGCTAAAGTAAATCAAAGCAGGTCCTGAGCCTTTGTTCTCTGTTAACTATATGCAGCATCTCAGCAAGGAAATTTTCTATTCTAGGACAACTTTGGGCTGTTGTTGATGTAGCTTCTGCTGGCATCCTCATTATCACCACAAAGTGTTCTTCAAGACTTGGTTGGTTTCAACATTTCAGTAAATGTTGTTAGAGAACTAGTTCTGTTGATGTAATGACTTTGTTGGATATATGGATGAATGTATCAGGTTTTTACATAAATGAATGTGTTTTGGATGTGATGTCATTTGAATGTATATCAGACCATTCAATCCAGCTAAAAACTATTGTGCAATAATTGATCATCACAAAATGCCTAACAAAAACGGTTGTATGAGCCATCTAATTATAATACTATAAAGACTAAAAGAACGAGAAAGTCATTGTCCAGCAAAATAACAAACAACAGTTTTTTGAAGAAATCTATAGGATCAATAATGGATAGACAATGAGATTTGCAAGTACATATTGTCTGACCAAGCCTTCAGACAACAGCAAGCATATAAGCCTCTGTTGTCTGGCACAACCTTCAGACAATAGTAAGTATATAAGCCGTTGTTGTCTGACTAAGCCTTCAGACAACAGCAAGCATATAAGCCCCTGTTGTCTGGCACAGCATTCAGACAACAGTAAGTATATAAGCCGCTGTTGTTTTTCTTGGCGTTCAGACAACAGACTCGGTAGTAGTCGCTGTTGTAGTAAACTTTATCAGACGACAGTTTTTTGGTATTGTTTGATCCATGTATCAGACGGCATTGAGATAGACAACAGCAAAGTATATAATCAGACGACAGTGAAAAACTGTCGTCTGATTGAAAAATTGGTGTAGTGGAGAGAGCTGGTTCAAGGGTTACTAACTCACTTTAACTGGCGTAAAACTTGAGAATTAGACTACTAAGCAATCTGCCCATGCAATCATGCAACGAGTGTAAATCACCAAGTTTATAACCCCTTGAATAAGAAATTGAGGGTTCCTAGACATGCTCAATATTCAACCGTAGAGTTAACTATGGTCTTAGACATGTATTCAACATAACAATAATTGATATAAGCATCCATAATATAAAATTGCATCATTACATTAAATTAAATATTTTTGGGTTAGGGCAACAACCCTAACTCCTAGCAAATAATAATAAATAAAAAAACTACTGACTACCCATAATCAAATCAACATCAATATACATCAATATATAATGAGTTCGATTCTCACTGACATATTGTCATGCCCCGATTTTTTTAAACACAATTAAAAATAAATATATAATCCCATAATTATACATGCATGATGGTTCAGCCATCAATACAAAGTACCTGAAAAACTTTTTCCTTTTAAACAAAGTACATATATACCAATGCCCTGAACCCACTATGTCAATATTGACCCGCTCCATAGAGATATATTACATAAGTTTACGAATTAAGTTGGCACAACAAAATAAAATTTAAATGCTCCTCGGAGCTTACTACACAACGGAAAT
>LYNE01004136.1:16017-28698 GCA_001662545.1 Rosa x damascena
GTTGTCTGAACGAGGTCAATCAGACATCAGGCTACTAGACAACAGCAGGTTTTTCATTCAGACAACAGTCGTTCGACAGTTGTCTGATTAACTTTGTGGTATAGTGAGCTACCTCAGCTTTAGCCACGATTATCCTGATCTGTAGGATTAACCCCTACCATCGAATAGTGCACAGAGTTGCCACACCACAAACCCAGTAAGCTTATGAAAGCTTGTATGAGTAACTCAAAAACAACCATCAAACAACTCACACCGACCACAAGAAACCCACCCTTTCAATTTAATGAAATCAACCCACGTATAAATTCCTTTCCTCAAAGGAGATGCATATGTTACTCCGTGACAAAAATCATACCATTTGATCACACAACAAAATGAATATGAAACCCAAAGTCCCCTATGGACAATAAAAGAAAGAATACTCTTGAGACTCTCTTTCAAACCCGTACTTATGAGTCCCAAGTAATCTCAACTATTACCCCCATAATATACAATTAAAATCCCGACAAACAAACTAGAGCTCTAACTAATCGTAACCACTAACCCAGCCAAGGCGTTGTTCCCAATAACATGCCATGATCACATTCATGACCCCCGATCACTGTAGGTGATCCCCGATCCTTAACCTTCAGGCATTTGGACCCCCGGTATAAATACCAAAACATTAAGCAAGTCGCAATGGACCTAAAATGTTACCCGAATCTAAAATAAAAGATTCCCCGTAATTTACCCCTTTCAATTACTCCCGGTACAAAGACCAAAACATTAAGCAAGTCGCAATAGATTCAAAATGTTACCCGAATCTAAAATAAATGATTCCCTGTAATTGATCCCTATTAATTACTCCTGGTAGAAAAACCTAACATTTAAATAAGTCACCCATGACCTAAAAATGTTCAACAATTCTCAACACTTTTCAAAACAATAAAAATCAACCCTTTCCACAATATATTGTTTTATGAAAGGGAAAATTTCGCAAACAGTACACAAAGTAAAGACCACTAATAATTCTTATACACAAAGTTTCAAACCAAACATTTCGGTACACGAAATCTGAAACTCGACCCACTATCAGTACACGACGTCAATTTTTGACAACAAAATGTCTATTATGCCCTTAGTTCTTTTTTTTTTTTAAATAATTTTTTTCTGTTATTTGTTTTTCTCCTTCGTTTTTATCTCTTTCTTCTTCCTTCTTACGGGCTCACTTCCTCACTCGATCTTTCGCCGTCAGGGACGGCTCTGTTCCCTGCAAGACCTTCAGCTCCGAGACCTCAATCTGGCTGAGCGGGGCCCACGAGCTTCAGTTCAACAACTGCGAGAGAGCCAAAGAGGTCTAAATCCACGGGATCGAGACCTTGATCTGCATCCCAACTTCCGACGGTGTTCTTGAAATGGGTTCCTCCGGTTTGATCAGAGAGAACTGGGGGTTGATCTAGCAAGCCAAGTCATTGTTCGGATTGGATTAGCCCGACCCGGAAACAAGACCGCTCGAGTTCATCAACCGAAAATTCTCCATTTTTGACATCGGCATCATTGCCGGCGTGCTGGAAGAGGATCACAGCTCGTACAATGACGACAAGAAACATGTTTTTGGTTCTAGCAAGAAGAAGAACGGAGCTCTGAACCGAAACCAGGACTTCGCAGATTCCGACTGCTAGATGAAAAGAGCGCCGAAGAAACGGGGCCGGAAACCCGGGCTGGGCCGAGACACGCTGCTCAACCACTTGGAGGTGGAGCGCCAGCGGCGGGAGAAGCTCACCTCGCAAGGGCGGCTTTGGAAGCAAGGGAGTGAGCGTGGAGGTGAGGAAGGAAGCGTTGGAAGCGAGGGAGTAAGCCCGGAAGAAGGAAGAAGAAAGAGATAAAAATGAAGGAAAAAAAAAAATTAAAAAAGAAGAAGAATTGAGGGCATAATGGACATTTTGGTGTCAAAAATTGACATCGTGTACTGATAGTGGGTCGAGTTTCAGATTTCGTGTACCAAAATGTTTGGTTTGAAACTTTGTGTATAAGAATTATTAGTGGCCTTTACTTGGTGTACTGTTTGCGAAATTTTCCCTTTCTGAAAAGTCAATCTAACAATAATGCATGTGAACCCTATCACAATTATTGCTTTCATCATAACAAAACCACCAACACATATATATTTCACGTAATATATGTACATATATATACGTGGTCATTCACTTAGGAATGCCACTAGTACCAACTATAGTTTGCAGTTAAATAAATAACTTCCAAAACGATAAGGTAAATCCGTTCGTAAATGAACATTGTGAGATTACTCACCTCGATATTCCTGCTGCGTCTTCATACAACTAGATAACTTATAGAACGAACTCTGTCAAGCACCTAAAGAAAATACAACCTCGATTCAGTACTTGAATCACAAAGTGATTAAAGTTCGAATCCCCCAAATCGAACTACAACCCGAGAGTAACGCCAATCAAGGCGAAACCGAGATAATCGAACACTTATACGGTCAATATATCAAAACCACAAGTCGATCGGATGGTTGGATCCTCACGGATCGAAAACCGAGATAATCGAAAACGATAAAAACCCTAACAATTTCATACGATCTCCAAAAATTACGTATTATATATCGAAATGCTAGTATTGACAAGTAGATTGTATATAGAACTAGAAACTACCCCTAGCTTGGCAACAATGCCGCCAAGCGCTGCCACAGACCAAACTTAAAACCACTACAATCCAACCGTCGAAAATGTCAATAATACCTAATAGAGCAACTTTAATATTTGGGGTTCAAGCCAACTCGGCCTAAATAACTGCATATCGCCGTCCAAAGCCCAGTAGTTACTGTTCACGTTGAGTTGCAGCAAACCACCTAGAATCGATCGAAACTACCACTGTGGGTCGTAGGAGGAAGCTCCCACGAACCTAACAAGTCTAGTTTGAGCCGCTGCCGTCGTCGAAGGTGAGATTTCCGATCGGGTCCGACTGCCTCTTAGCTTCACTGCCTTGCTGCGCCACCGTGGGTGAGAATTGCCGCTAGAGACCACCACAGGGAGGATTGCATGGAAGAGGCGAAGCGATATGGGTTGGTATCATCGGTAAAGGTCGCTGGAAAATTGAATTCTGATCGACTTGAAAACCCAGATACAGGTCGGGTCAGTTGCATTTTAGGAGAGAGAACGGAGGTTTCTGGCTTTTTTGAAATGGCAACTTTACAAAAATGTAAAATCTGATTTTCCAAATTCAGAAAACTCTATTTATAGTAATTTCCAAAAAATGGCAGAAGCTTCCGATGGCCGTGACTTTTGCAAACGAACTCCAATTTTCACGTTCTACATATCCACAAACTCATATCGACGTGCTCTACGATTATCGTGAAGGAAGTTTTTAGAAAAACCCAACGTATAAAAAGTCAAACTTTGTACACCCCCTAAAACTGTGAAATTCAAATAATTATTTGTATGAAAATAAATCCACTTCACAAATAACATACGAACAAAGCAAAACACCCATAATTCGTACAACTGAACCATTATTAATTATAGGAATTAAATAATGAAAATCCAGGTCATTACAGTCTTCCCTCCTTTGAGTTTTGCGTTTTTCGATCTCTAATTTGGGCAATCTATGGTTATGTGTTTATTATACTTGATAGTTCTTCAATTTCTTCCTATGCTTTTGTTTATCAAATTTGATGTGATTGGGCTGCTAGCTTGTATTTGTTTATGGGATATGAGACTTGTTCTGGGTTTTCTGGGTTATGTTTTTGGGTTTTGGGGGTTGTGTTTGAGGTATCTGTAATGAGTTTTGAGGTATCTGTAATGTGTTTGAGAAGCTAAGCGCCTTCTTCTTCTTCACAGAGAATGAGAAAGAGAAGGACAAGCTCTCAATCTCTTTTAGTCTTTCTATTCAATTGGAATCGATTTTCTTTCAGTAATTGCAAATAAAAACCATCATTGTTTCAATCACTGATATTATCTTTGCGACCTCTTTTTACTCAATGTGGTTTGGTTTGTAGATCTATGTTTGTAACCTGTGTATGCCTATATAAATAAAGTTTTACATTCATGTTCATGACCCATTGGTGAGCATTGCTTTTCTTTGGCTATCATAATATGTATATGTCAATCCCTTGATCCAATTTTTGTAAAATGTTAGTAGTTTCAGGATAGGAGAGAGATTTCAGAATATGTATATATAATTGAATGTTCAAAGCTTAAAGGCAATCTTAGACCATAAATTAAGCACAGTACCTTAGTGGCCGGTGTTTGAATACATTGTTGCATCAGGTACTTTGTGCCACTTCTTAGAACCTCAGTTAATATTGGTGCCACATATTTGTTCTTTCACTGGGCACAAGTAATTTTGTGACGTCATAGCTACGCTAGCTAGGTAGACAACTACACAGGCAAAGTGCATTTCACTCCAGCTGTACATTACAAGTGTCAAAGAGAGACGTACTTACAGATACATTGTTAGGAATTAGCAGTTACCAGAGTAGCATCCATCAGAATTTTACTGAACATATAAAAGAAGGGATTTCAGTGCTCCTTTACTTGATTGATCTGTTTTAGGCATCCTTTACTTGTACTTGTACGATTTGATGTTGTACATCCATATTTACTTGGGTGAAATTTTAGGATGTCAACATTATATGCATTAGTTGAAAACAGAATACATGCAGAGCACAAGGTTTTTCTGTAGTAAATATCTTTGCAAGCCCTATTATTCTGTAGTTGTGTTAACCAAGAATCTTGGTAGCAAGCAACAATTAAGGTTCAGTTTAACTACAAGGGTCAATGGCCAACATCTTTGTTCTTGGGTGCTGTGTGCCCTGTTGTAACATAACCTGTAGTAAGATTAAGGTTTTTCTCAATGTCTCTTTGCTTTAGAATTTTTGTCATATTTCTACTTGTTCTTTGCGTTTGTCTGATCTTTGTTGCAGACGTTTTCCATCTGTTACTTTTGTTCTCTGTGCTTTGCTCTGTGATTATTTCTTTGGGTTGCCTCTGAGGTAGTTCTTATATGTGCTTTCAATCTTTTGATGTTTTGGTATTATTGCACAAATGGGGTCTTAGTTTTCTATGGTTGCTATTTATGCAAGTTTTCATTGTTTGATTCTAGTTTCTGCATGGGCATGTTTATATCAAATTCGAATCATAGTATTGGCAACCCGTTCATAGTGTTGCCCAAACAGTAAACTCCTATGTCCTCAAACAGTAAACATTCTTTATTATGTTAATAGGAGCAGTTGTACTCGGAGTTGTGGACTCAGATCCATCCATAATAATGTTCATCATTCTGCCTTTTAGCTACTGCGAAGGCTACAACTTTAAGAACTAACTATAGAGATCCATTGCTGCTACATTTCCTATGGTTAATTTTCTAAAGCTTGTCTTCTCTTCCAGTTTCATTTTGTTTTGGCAAAGCTTTAAGCTTTTAATTTAGCATTTTCTGAGGTTATAGAGAGTGTGAGAAACACCAAAGTCCATAGCGCCATACCAATAGTGTTCCGTATGTAATGGTTTGTTTTGTTCTCTTTTGTGTGGTTTTTGGTTCTATCTAATATAACTTAAATAGGAATGACCTTTTCTTCTTCTCTTCCACCTTTTGAGGTCCCCCCTTCTTCTCTCTAATATTGTGAGCTGTGTTTAATTAAAATAGATTGGAGAGAGAATTGATGAGAGAATTGTGTATTATTATTGAGAATAGGAGCCCTATATATAGGGATTACAAAGTACATATTGTAATGTTACAAGGAATACTAATCCGTCTAGGATTAGGAATTCTAGAACCTTCTCTCCTATTACTACTCCTAGTTTGATAAGGCACACTAAGTCGATTTTCCTTCAACACTCCCCCTTGTGCCGCTCAAACTTGGTGGTGACGCTTCATCCGTTGCCTCGTTAAAAACCTTGCCAGGTAACAAAAACCCTGTGGGACAAAAATAACCCTGATCGAAGGACAAAAATAGCACAACACGTCCTTCACTTTTTGAGATTGAACATGTAGACATCATAACTCCCCCTGATGTCGATATCTCCCCCTGATTGCTACAATAGTGGGAGTTCGGATAATTTTCTCAATCCGATGTTCTTCACATGTTTCTCAAAGGTGGATTTAGGTAACGACTTAGTGAATAAGTCCGCTACATTATCCTCTGATCGGATTTGATTCACTTCAATCTTTAGAAGTGATTGTTGTTGGTGATTATAAAAGAACTCAGGCGATATATGCTTGGTGTTGTCGCCCTTGATGAAACCTAACTTCATTTGTTCAATACAAGCTGCATTATCCTCATAAATGCATATAGGTTCATCCGTGGTAGACTTCAAACCACAACTTCCTTGAATATGTCTAATTATAGACCTTAGCCATATGCATTCACGAACGGCTTCATGTAGAGCAATAATCTCTGCATGATTCGAGGAAGTAGCAACAAGGGTCTGTTTCGTAGACCTCCAAGATATTGCAGTGCTTCCCATGGTAAAGACATAACCTGTTTGGGAGCGACCTTTGTGAGAGTCAGAGAGGTACCCTGCATAAGCAAAACCCATGAAAACATCATTGTTGTTTTGATGGAGGGGGATAGGGTGAGGCCGGCCACCCTGGACGGCGGCGGCGGCGCTGGCGGCGGCAACATGGTAGGTGGCAATCCTTCGGAAGGTGGCTCTTTGCCTCTTGGGGTCCGATCCCAAATTTTCGTCATATGTTTTCTCTCTGTAGGGATAGAATAGGCCCATATCGATAATACCTCGTAGGTATCGAAAGATTGTCTTTACACCAATCCAATGGCGGCGTGTTGGCGCAGAGCTATGTCTAGCTAACAAGTTCACTGCAAAGGAGATGTCTGATCTTGTGCATTGAGCTAAGTACAATAATGCGCCTATTGCACTTAGATAGGGCACTTCGGCCTCTAATGCTTCCTCGTCCTCATCCTTTGGACGAAACGGGTCTTTTTCGGGCTCAAGACTACAACCAATCATGGGAGTACTCACAGGCTTTGCTTTATCTTCACGAAAGTGCCTTAGAATTTTCTGAGTATATGCAGACTGATGGATCAAAATCCCATTACTACGGTGCTCGAGTTCTAAACCGAGACAAAACCGTGTTTTTGATCTTTCATCTCAAAATCGGATTTCAAGTATTTAGCAGTTTCCTTTAACTCATCTAGAGTTCCAATTAGGTTCATGTCATCGACATAAACTGCTACGATTGCAAATCCGGAACTTGTTCTCTTAATAAACACGCATGGGCATATTTCATTGTGAATATATCCATTTCCAATCAAGTAGTCACTTAGACGGTTATACCACATCCGTCCGGATTGTTTTAATCCATATAGTGAGCGTTTTAATCTTATTGAAAACGTGCTCCGTGGTTTAGAGCTACTTGATTTGGGTAATTGAAGTCCATCTGGAACCTTCATATATATCTATGAATCTAGATCCCCATAGAGATATGTTGTAACCACATCCATGAGCTGCATGTCAAGTTTTTCAGAAACTACCAAACTGACAAGGTAGCGGAACGTTATAATGTCCATTATGGGAGAATACGTCTCCTCGTAGTCGATTCCAGGGCATTGTGAGAAACCTTGCGCCACGAGGCGGGCTTTATATCTCACCACCTCATTTTTCTCATTACGCTTTCTAACAAAGACCCATTTATGACCAACAGGCTTTACATTTGGGGGTGTCTGTGTTACAGGCCCAAATACCTGTCTCTTTGTTAGTGAATCCAATTCAACCTGGATCGCTTCTTTCCATTTAGGCCAATCTGCTCTTCGCTGACATTCTTCAACAGAGCGAGGTTCGATATCATCATATTCTATAATTCCTTTTGCAATATGATATGCAAATGCATCATCAATTGCCATAGAATTTCTATCCATCATCTCATGTACACTAGTATAATTCATGGAGATCTCTCTATTCTCTGGAGTTGGTTCTAACATTGGAGTGTCCCCCAATGATATGTCTCTTGGACATAACCATAATCTGAAATATTCTCATGAGATGGATTATTTACATCGATGATTAATGGATTATTCTGTGCCAAACTCGCTTTCTTTCTTGGGCGAGAATCCATCGAACCTATGGGCTTCCTGCGCTTCTTGGCAGGAGCCATGGGCCTAGCCACAACGTCACCATCACTGTGAGAGGGGACGTTGGCGCCATACTCATTTACTCTTGAGGTGGCGTCATGTCCTCTAATTTTAGGGACATCAATCCTTGCAGGCAAGTTTGCAGCAGGTATGTGTGATCTCGTTACTTTTATTATATCAAAAAACGCATCAGGCATCGATTCCGCTACATTCTAAAGATTGAGAATTCTCCGCACTTCAATTTCGGACTGTGTGGTTCAGGGATTAAGATGAGGCAGAGTGGGGACAGACCACAACAATTCATGTCGTTCCTGTTGAACATTGATGTTCTTATCTCCTCCTAACGAAGGGAAGACTATCTCATCGAAGTGACAATCTGCAATCAAGCAGTAAAGAGATCGCCTGTCAAGGGTTCTATGTAGCGGATAATCGTTGGAGAATCATATCCAACATAAATGGCTAATCGTCATTGAGGACCCATTTTGGTACGCTGTGGCGGCGCAATAGGCACATAAACTGCACACCCAAATATGCGTAAGTGTGAGACATTAGGCTCATACCCAGTCACCATCTGGGACGCAGAGAAGGGTTGAGTGGCAGTGGGTCTCAGACGAATAAGCACAACTGCATGCAATATTGCATAGCCCCAAGCAGCAATAGGGAGATTGGTGCGCATTACCAATGCCCTAACGACCATTTGTAGTCATTTAATGGCAGCTTCTGCGAGACCATTTTGGGTGTGAACATGAGGAACTGGATGTTCAACTTCAATCCCAAGGGACATGCAATAATCATCAAAAGTTTTTGATGTAAACTCTCCAGCATTGTCTAACCTTATAGACTGAATAGGATGATCAGGGTGGTGAGCCCTTAGCTTAATAATTTGGGCTAGGAGTTTAGTAAATGCAACATTCCTAGTGGATAATAGCATGACATGTGACCAGCGTGTTGATGCATCAACCAATACCATAAAATATCTAAATGGTCTGCATGGTGATTGAATAGGTCCACAAATATCACCTTGGATTCATTGTAAGAATGGTATATTTTCTTTAGTGTCCTTTGCATAGGATGGTCTCGATCCTAATTTTGCTAAAGAGCAGGCTTTGCAGAACGAATGATGGGCTTTAGAAACAACTAATAAGGATTTTGGTTAAGCCACGAAGTCACAATGGACTTTAGAAGCAAAATTTGGAGTAGAAAGAGCATTAGTGGCGTCAATGCCACCCTGAGGCCGCAGGGGGACGGCGGTGCAGGCCAAGGATGGCCGGTTTTGGGGATGAACGGCACCGTGAGGTGCAGGGGCTCTTTCGGTGTCCAAAAATCAATTTTTACTTCTTTTCGTTCTGAAAAATGGATGTCCGTGTGAAGTCTTTAATATACGGATCATCATATCACGACCTGGGTGTCCCAAACAGTCATGCCAAAGCCTATATGTGTCAGAATCCCATAAATCATCTCTCATGACATGGTTGGATTCAATGACTTGAATAGTGGTTGCATACAACCCACTAGATCGACACATAAGTTTCTCTAATACTCGTTTATGTCCGTAGTCATTAGAGGTGATGCAAAGGAACTCTTGTCTATTCTCACAATGTGTTTCCACATGAAAATCATTGGCATAAATCTTTGAAGCTCAAAAGGGTTCTTTCAGCCCTAGGAGCATAGAAAGCTTCAATGGCATTAATGATTGTGCCATGTGGCGACAAGAATTGAGCTGGTCCTCGACCATGAATCAATTTAGATGACCCTGCCATCATAGTCATTGAAGATTGAGTAGGCGTCATCTCAAGAAATAACTACCTATTTCGAAGTATGTTGTGCGTAGTAGCACTATCCACGAGGCATTCTAGCTCTCCGGGAAACATACTTGAATGAATAAAGTTCGAATCAAAATCGACACTTTATTTCAATGAAAGCCAATGACTACGTCAAAGTTTCTGAATTTAATCCAAAAAGGATAATCAAGCACAGACAAGTAGTAGTGACTCAATCTGTTTGGTAATTCCAATTTGGTTGTGACCAGGTAAGGTAAGGCGAGATTTTGGTGGAGCATTGCTCACTTTTAAACCGTTCTCTCAGTTCAAACCTTTCCTAGACATCACAATTACTCTTGAGTATGCCTAGTAAGAAAGAGTTATAACCACTGTCTTTGTTGATAGTTTCCAAAATTTTTTGGATTTGGATTGAATCCAGTGACGTTTATATGGTCAAATTTTTATGCTTACGAACGCTGTTAGTCCCTAGCCTACGAACGCTCTTAGTTCGTAAAAATTGATGCTCACTGACACTCTTACTCCAAAGATCACAAACGCTCTTAGTTCGTATATAGCGTGAATCCCCACAATTCCGCTTTTAGCAAATCAAACCCACGTTACAGAAAGGTGGGATGTAGAAGAAAGGATTTTGTAATTCCCCGAAAAAATAAAAATACATTTAAATTTCAAAAATGGGAACAACTTACTAGTGAAAACTTACTCATGAATGTCAGAATTTGAAATTCTCAATACACGCACGTGTTGATGTAGGCGTGTAGGATTGCAGGTGTGTTATCGATCCTAGGTCGGGATTGCATATGCTGCTTCAATCCTAAGCTAGGATTGAAGTGGATGTTCGATCCTAACCTGGGATTATAACTTGTTTACAATCCTGGTCGTGGCTAATGGCTCGGCGGTGCTAGGCTTGTGCACAAATGGGATGGGGCCGAGAGTGTGGCCGGTAGGTTGCGTTGCTGGCCGACGGGGCTACAATCCGGAGTTAGGATTACAGTAGCAATTCAATCCTAAGTTAGGATTGCAACCAGTGACAGGACCTGCCCCGAATTTCACCCGGAAATCTGAGGTGGCCTTGTGGGGCCCACCTTAGGAATAACTCTACCGAAAATTCAGCAGAGTTACCCCTAAAAATGGACTACCCAAAACCTGTATAATTACAATCACACTTCTAACAAATCATCCATAATCACCTGGAGCCACCCTGCTCCTCAAAATCCAACAACTCCACAAATCCTTACCAAACTTCACCATTAATATCCATCCGTCGATTAATGTATTCCATATCGGAACAAGGGAAATCCGAAGGTCGGATTCCCACAAATCAATAACCGAAACTCTCAAACTTCGGAAATTCATAATCCATGTCAAACTTCTCTCAAAATTAACCAAAATCACATATTCAACCTCTACAACAATTATAGAATTTAATAGGTTAAAAATTGAAATTAAAAAGCACCCTCGACCTATAGTGACGGCTCGTGGGGCCCACGCGCCGAAGGTCACCACCTCCGATGGCCACCAAATTTTGGCAGCAACAACTACTCAACACGCCCAATCTTTTTCTCAACTACAACACAATCTAATTTTACCTTGAAACAGTCGAAATCAACCGGTGAAGAAAACCCAGAAATTCAAGAACCCTAGGTTGTCGATTCGGCCTCTACACAGCAAATTGGAATGCAAGGCTTTAGGGGAAATGATCTCCATCAAAAACCGAGCCTTCGACGCCGGTTTGGTGGCCGGAGACTGCCGGAAACGAAAGAATTGCCAAAAAACCCCAATCTGCTACAGTTTGCTTCTCACAGTCGATTCTCGCTTCTCCGGCCAAATTGGCGTGAACCACGGGTACTAGCGTGAAGAGGGGTAGTAGGCGCGCCGGTGATGATAGGTGACTCGTCCCTAGGTGGCCGAACGGCGGGGAATTGAGAGAAGGAAGATAGAGGCCGAAAGGGAAAGAGGGAGAGATCGGGGGAAAGAGAGAGAAAGGGTGGGTTTCCGGTTTTGGAAACCTACCGCAGTAAAATTTCAATATATATAAATTTATCATGAACAGTAACTTCCTTATTTCGCTCATAACTTTCGCATACGAATTCCGATTCCTACTTATCACATATGCATGCGCTCGGTTTAACGTCCTCTACAACTTTCATGAAGGAAATTTTCTCAAATTTTGACCCGAACAAAAAGTCAACTTTTAGGGCCACTAAACGTACTGAAACGATAGTAAAAGTGAAAATAATGGTCGTTTACCGTCCAAATGACTAGTAAACGGGTAATTGAGATATGGGACGTCACAACCAGCTTGTAATCCTTATAGTGGCAGATGGCTGGAAGGGGGCTGCAGGGGCAGTAGACTTGAGGCAAAGTTGCAAGATCGCTGCAAGGGTAGCGCGGAGCAGGCGCACGGCGTAGGGCTGCAGGGCAGTGGGCTGGGCATGAGAGCGCGCTGGCAGGCAGGCACGCATGCCAGGAGGTATGCTGGCTGAGAGAGCTGCAGGAGCAGGCGGGCTAGCAAGGGGCTAGGGGCTGCGGTGGTGAAAAAGGATTTCCGGGTTATTGGTTTTTTGCTATTGTGGTTAGAGTCGTGCTGATAACGTGTTTAAGTAAAATAGATTAGAGAGAGAATTGATGAGAGAATTGTGTATTATTATTGAGAATAGGATCCCTATACATGGGGATTACAAAGTACATATTCACTACTAGAATTTTTGCCTTTTACATTGGCCAAAAACCGATGTTAAAAAAAAAATCATCCGATGTCTTAGTGGGTGATGTTAAAGATCACGAACAAAAAGACATCGGTCAAAAACCGATGTC
>LYNE01004137.1:0-13248 GCA_001662545.1 Rosa x damascena
TGGCGCTACCCATGGTCAAGATGCCATGGATGCCACTTTCCATGGTTCCAACGCCATAATGGGTGATGTAGTCACACATTTTGCTTCTAAGAGCGCTACGGATGCTTTGGCCCAACCAAAACCCTCATTGGTTTCTTCTATGGCCTCTCGCTCGTTTTACAAAGCCTGTTCCTTAGGGATATTAGGACTGAGACCGTCCTATGCAAAGGATATACTCATTTTGTTCCTACATAGAATTCATCGGGATTCTGTGGACTAGTTCAACCAACTTGCGGACGTTTAAATATCTCATGATGTTGGTTGACACGCAAACACACTGGTCACGTGTTGTGCCATTGTCCACTTGTAATGCTGCTTATGCTACACTCCTAGCACATATCATGTGACAACGGGCTCACTCCCCGAATCATCCTATTCAGTCAATTGGATTTGACTATGCTAGAGAGTTTACATCAAAGACTTTCAATGGTTATTGCATTGGGACTAATGTTAGACATTATACCCCCATGAACACACCCAAATGGTCTCGCGGAAACGACTACAATGGTAGTCTGAACATTGGTAATGCGCACCAATCTTCCTATATCTGCTTGGGGTGATGCAATATCGCATGCAGCCATGCTAATTCGTCTACGACCCACCGCCACTCAATATACCTCTGCGTTACAGCTAGTGACTAGGTACAAGTATCGTACTTACGCATATTTGATGTGCCATTTATGTGCCCATTGCGCCGCCACAGTGCTCTATGATGGGTCCTTATAGACGAATGGGCAACTACGTTGGATTTGAGACTCCAACAATAGTCCGCCACTTAATGCTCTTGCCAGGCGATCTCATTACCACTAGATTTGCGGGTTGTCACTTTGATGATACAGTCTTCCCGTCGTTAGGGAGAGATAAGAACACGGATGTTCAGCAGGAACGACAGGAATTGTCGTAGTCTGTCCCCACTATGTCTCATCTCGATCCCTGTTAAAGTGACGAGATCACACAAATATGCTGCAAACATGCCTGCAAGGACGTACGTCCCTATGAGAGGACGTAGCGCCACCCTACACGGAGGTAGATATGGCGCCAACGCCAAAGAGAGTGGCACTCTGGCGTTACAGGCCATGGCCCCAGCTAGGATGCGTGGGAGGCTCGTAGGTTCGAAGGATACTTTGGCACATTCCAATCCTTTGATCATTAAGACTCAAAATCCGTCTCATGAGTATCTTCTGGGTTATGGTTATCATTTGGGGACGCCTCAACGTCAGAACCTATTCCTGAGAATATAGAGCTCTATGAAAATTACACTAGTGTAAATGAGACGTGGGATAAAAAAAACTCTATCATAATTGATGTAGTTGCACATTTCGTTGCGCATGAGTTTGTTGAGTCTGATGATATCGAACCACGCTCCGTTGATGAATGAATGCCAACGTAGAGAAATTTGGCCTAAATGGAAAGATGCGATCCAGGTTAAGTTGGATTCTCTAATGAAGAGGAAGATTTTTGAGCCAGTGATGCCAACATCTCCTAACATAAAACCTATTGACTAATGGGTCTGCGTTAGAAAGCGTGGTGAGAAAAAGATATGGCAATCTCGCCCTATGGCGCAAGGCTTCTCACAAAATGCCCTGGAATCGACTACGATGAGACACATTCTCTCGTAATAGATGTCATTGCACTCCACTACCCTGTCAGTTTGGTAGTTTCTGAATAACTGAACATGCAGCTTACAAAGGTGGTCACTACATATCTCTATAGGGATATAGATACGGAATATACATGAAGGTTCATGGTGAACTTCATTTATCCAAGTCAAGTGGCTCTAGACCATTGAGCGCGTTTACAAAGAGGTTGAAACACTCACTAAGATGACTACTTGATTGGGAAGGGATATGCCCACGAGTTTCTATAACAAGTTTCAGATTCTATCGCTGTTCATGTTGGACATGATCTTCATTAGAAGCCCTTAAAGAATTAAGGGAAACCGCTGAACATTTGAAATCCGTAGTTTGAGATGAAGGATTTTGGGAGAACACGATTATGTCTCGGTTTAGAACTTGAGCATCGTGTCGATAGATGCTTAGGCATTTTGACAAGGTCAAGCCTTCAAGCACCGCCATGATCGTCCATAGTCTTGATCCTGAAAAGGATCCTCTTCGTCGAAAGGATGATGACGAAGATGTGCTAGAGGCAGAAGTGCCTTACTTAGTACAATAGGCGCATTATTGTACTTATCCCAATGCACAAGACCAGACATCTCATATGTCGTGAACTTGTTAGCTAGATATAGCTCTGCGCCAACGCGACACCATTAGATTGGTGTAAAAGATATCCTTCAGTACTTGGGATGTACGATTGATATGGGCTTATTCTATCCCTACAAAGAGATGATGGATTCGGACCCATCACACACTAGGAACGCCGCCAACACTGGCCTGCGTTCTCTATCCCCATCCCAAAATGATATAAGTGTTTTGGAAGGTTTTGCTGATATTGGGTATCTCTCTGACCCATACAAATGTCAATCCCAAACTGATTAAGTGTTTGCCATGGGAAAAGACCGTGATATCTTGAGGTCTACAGAGCAGACCGTAGTCGCTATATCTTCGAACCATGCAGAAATTATTGCTCTTCACGAAGTGGTTCGTGAATACTTATGGATTGGATCTATAATCACGCATGTTCGAATAATTGTGGTTTGAAGTCTACCACAAGATGAGCCTACGAGCATTTAGGATAATGCTATTCGTTTTGAACAAATGAAGCAAGGCTACATCAAAAGCGACAACATCAAGGATAATCAGCAACAACAGAATCTCCTCAAGATCAATTTGAACTAGATTCAATCTGAGGACAGTATGGCAGACTTGCTCACTAAGTCATTGCCCAGATTCCACTTTCGAGAAACGTGTTGGTAGCATCATTTACGAAGTTATCCGATCTCCCATGACTGTTGTCATCAGGGGGAGATGCAGACATCAGGAGAGATGTCTACACGTATGGTCTCGAAACGTGAAGGGTGTGTTGTGCTCTTTTTCCCCTTCGACCGAGGTTATTTTTGTCCCACTGGGTTTTTGTTACTCGGCAAGGTTTTTAATGAGGCAACGGGAGAAGCACCGCGTTTGGGCAACACAAGGGGGAGTGTTCAAGGAAAACCTAATTTGTGTTTAGCCCAAACTCTAGGTTACTTGACCTAGTGGTAATAGGGTTCAATTAGAAGGATCTAGATTCCTAATCAATGTACGATTACTTTCCTTGTATGGTTGAGATTCTATGCATTGTAATCCTCTATATAAAGAGGCCCCTATTATCATTGAGAATACACAGCAAATTTCTCTCAAATTTAGTTTCTCTAAAACAATTGTGAGATTAATCTTTATTAATATAGTGAAGATTTAGTATCATATTATTCTTTCCTTCATTCTATAGTTGTATTATTATGAGATTAGAAAAAATACTTTATGTCAAAACAAGGATATAATGTTTTATTTCACTATTTTGACAATATAAAGAAATAGCATTGGTGGAATTGTCAAGAGATTTTAAATAAAGAGGTCTAATATTCAAATCTCATCATTGGGGTTTTTAAATATTTTTAAAAACAAAATGAAATTTTGTGTTTGTAACGGGCCAGCCCACAATATGTCATGCTCGGGCCGTGCCGGGCCCATTACGGGCTCGGGCCAGGCCGAGCCAATGGGCCAATATTTCTAGGCCCAACCAAGCCCGTTATTCTAACGTGCTCGGGTCGTGCCGAGCCACTAACAGGCTTAGGCCGTGCTGGGTCTCTTTTAAGAGTGTCGGGCCCTTATCGTGCTTGTGCTTAGTGGCCCGTTTGCCACCTCTATCAGTGACATGGCTAGTGAGATTTCTTCTTGTAATAGTTACCTGGCCAGTGATCTGGATATAATAGTGATTTGAAAATTTCAAAATATGTCAGTGACATACAATGTGATTTGGCCAGTGACTTGTGTATCACAGTGACATGGTCAGTAATATGCAATGTGACAAAGTCAATGACATAGATATAACAATGACTTGGCAGGTGACATGCGATTGACAGTGACTTGGTTACTGACCTATAATTAACATAGGATATGATTAGTAACTGACCAGTGACAACAAATTTGACACTTAGTTCTACGATTAGCACGTGCCACATAACCAGAACAACAAATTTTAGAGAGGGTTCTATTAGACAATCACACAGTAACCCACGAGACTCATTATCAACTTAGATATCACAACCTGATCATGGTTGAGTTCAACTTAAAACCACTGCAGTTCACAGAAGATGCAGGTCTATAGTTTCCACACCCAAGAATTTACCTCTAAATGCTTTTAGAAACCACTGAAGCAAATAAAGAAAAACTTACCATGATGATCGAAAGCTAGATGCAATTGTACCTTTAAAATGAAGCATTCAGCATAAAATCTATTCAGAGCTACCTGGAGTTTGAAAAGCCCGTGTAGCTTCAAATTCCTTATGTAGATGCTCGTAAATTGTCATTGTCAGAATCCCTGTTAAATCAATACAGTCCACTGGACGCATAATTGTATATGTATATATAGATGTTCGTAATACAAGATAATTTATCAAAGCCATTGACTTCTTCCACTACTGCACAACATTTTTCTCCCATTTCAATGAATGCATCCTCTTGAAAATGATGCACATAACTTCTTAATAACCTTGAGGTCAAGAAGTACAACTTCCGACTTCCGAGGTCTTCAATTTGAATTCTTTTTGCAGCCAACATTAGTGTACTGCTAAGTAATGACAGCTCCAAAAAAAATGACATTGATTGACTAATTGTAAATCAAGCTAGAGTTACAGTACAGACTCATATTTCTTCCTTCACTTATGTTACAGTATTCAACAAAGTTTCAAACTTAGAGTTTGTAGTGAGATGACATAGCCTCCGCTTCTGTGATTTCAAGTCAGTTCTTGACTACAACTCGAAAGCACTTGGCATTAAATCCTTGATGGAATTTTGTGGTAAAGAGATCACAAATGCGATGTTGATTGAGAAGACTCTCTCTACATTGATGGTTGCTAAGAACTATCGAATTGATGTTACTGCAGGGCGGATCACAAGGTTTCATGAGCTCATTGGAGCTATGAATGTCGCTGAAAAGCATGACAACATCCTTGTGAAGAACTATAATTCGAGATCCATGGAAATAGAGCATATTCTGGAATCCAATAACAGTCGCGCCCTAAGAGAGGGCGCCAAGAGAGAAACCTAATCTTAGGGATACATATGGACGTTCTGGTCCATATAATCACTCTACTTGGGAAGGTAATCGCCAAAATAGGCGAACACGGAATCGAAGAGGTCAACGTGGAAAGAGAGAGGGAGGCAATGCCTCTAGCCATGTTGGTGGTGCCACCAACACTAAGAGCCATCTAAATGATGCTTTCAAAGTGCCTCAATCAATGGAGTTTGAGCAAAGAGATGTATATTCTCGATGTGGAGTGTCTGATCATTGGGCACACATTTGTAGAGCAGGTGAAGAAATTGTCACCGCCTACAAAGCATATTGTGAAGCAAGAGAAGCCCACTATGTGAAACAAGAAGATCAAGAAGATGATCTAGAGTGAAAGGTTGAAGACTACAAATCTGGCTGGGATCAATAGATCGCCAATTTTGTTTAAGTCTTTTTATTTTCCAAGAGATGTAATAGGCAATTGCCATATATTTTTGTAGTAGATGCCAATGGTTTAGTCTTTCTTCAAAATAGGCTCACCCCAAAGTAAGTGTGATGTCTAGGAAGGTTCTGAGATTAGTGGTACTTAAGCTAGCCTTGCTCCACTGACATCTCTTTACTCACCTGGTCACATTCATTTTGGAATTACCAAAAGAAGTTAGACGACTGCCGTTGTTTTGCATTAGATAGCATTTTGGCTTAGATTTTCTTTATCAAAGAGACAATGATGTGACTCCGTTGGCTTATGAATAAAATTTCGAGTTCTTTTCATTATGACTCAATTTTAATTCTGAGCATATTACTTTGTGACTACGATGGCTGGGTCATCGGTATTAATTCAAGGACATGGAATAGGCCAAGTTCCACTCGCCAAATGGCACCTTGATTACTGTCACAGAAACTCTCTACGCTTCTAGGGCGAATCGCACCTGTGAATAGCCAACAGATTCCATGCGAAAATGCATGTAGAGAACGGAAATGAGTTCCTTTGCAATGCCTCTAACGATTACAAACAAAGGCGCATCTTAGAGAAGTTTATGTGTATCTCTAGTGGACTCTATGTCACTATTCGAGCTATTAAATCCAATAAAGTTATGAGAGAAGATCTCTTGGATTTTGACACATATTGGCTTTGTCACGACAGGATAGATCATCCTAGTCATGATATGATGATCCGTCTACAAAAGACTTCACACTGGCATGCATTCTCTTGAGCGAAATGAAGCATGAGTCAAAGGTTGATTCTTGCACTAAGTGTGACCGCCGCCATTGCCTCTGGCACCGCCGCTGTCCACCACCTACCTAGGGCTAGCACAGTCCCTATCCATGATGCCATGGATGGCGTCCATCATGGCGATGACGCCCTAGGTGATGTTGTAATCACCAACTTTGCTTCAAATAGCGTTTCAGACGCTTAGCCCCAACCCAAATCCTTATTGGTTGATTCTAAGGACTCTCACTCGCTTTACAAAGCCCATTCCTTAGGGAAGTTAGGACTGAGACCGTCCTATGCAAAGGATATGAAAATATTCATTCTGTTCTTACATAGAACCCATGGGGATTTTATGGACTGATTCAATGAACTTGCGGACGTTTAAATATCTCATGATGTTGGTTGACGCGTTGTGCCATTGTCCACTTGTAATGCTGCTTATGCTACACTCCTAGCACATATCATATGACAACGGGCTCACTCCCAAGATCATACTCTTATGTCAATTGGACTTGACAATGCTAGAGAGTTTACATCGAAGACTTTCGGTGGTTATTGCACTGGGACTAATGTTGGACATTATATTCTCCTGAACACACCCAATTGGTCTCGCGGAAACGACTACGATGGTAGTCTGGACATTGGTAATGCACACTAATTTCCTTATATCCGCTTGGGGTGATGCAATATCTCATGCAGCTATGCTGATTTGTCTACGACCCATTGTCACTCAATGTACCTCTGCGTTACAACTAGTGACTGGGTACAAGTATCGTACTTACGCAAATTTGAGTGTGCCTTTATGTGACAATTGCGCTGCCACAACGCTCTATAATGGGTCCTTACAGACGAATGGGTAACTACGTTGGATTTAAGACTCCAACAATCGTCTGCCACTTAATGCCCTTGCAAGGTGATCTCATTACTGCTAGATTTGCGGGTTGTCACTTTGACGAGGCAGTCTTCTCGTCGTTAGGGGGAGATATGAATACGGATGTCCAGCAGGAACGACAGGAATTTTCGTGGCCTGTCCCCACTATGTCTCATCTCGATCCCTGTTAAAGTGACGAGATCACACAAATATGCTGCAAACATGCCTGCAAGGAAGTACGTCCCTACGAGAGGATGTAGCGCCACCCTACACGGAGGTAGGCATGGCGCCAACACCAAAGAGAGTAGCACTATGGCTTTACAGGCCATGGACATAGCTAGGATGAGTGGGAGGCCCGTGGGTTCGAAGGATGCTTTGGTACAACCCAATCCTTTGATCATCGACACTCAAAATCCATCTCATGAGAATCTTCCGGATTAGACGTTGGGGGACGTCTCAACGTTAGAACCTATTCCTGAGAATATAGAGCTCTATGAAAATTACATTAGTGTACATGAGACGTGGGATAGAAACCCCATCATAATTGATGATGTAGTTGCGCATGAGTTTGTTGAGTCTGATGATATCGAACCGCGCTTCGTTGATGAATGAATGCCAACATAGAGAAATTTGGCCTAAAAAGAATGATGCGATCTAGGTTAAGTTAGATTCTCTAAAGAAGAGGAAGGTTTTTGAGCCAGTGATGCCAACACCTCCTAACATAAAACCTGTTGACTAATGGGTCTTCGTTAGAAAGCGTGATGAGAAAAAGAGATGGCAATATCGCCTTATGGCAGAAGGCTTCTCACAAAACTCCTTGGAATCGACTATGATGAGACACATTCTCTCGTAATGGATGTCATTGCACTCTACTACCCTGTTAGTTTGGTAGTTTCCGAATAACTGAACATGTAGCTTATGAATGTGGTCACTACGTATCTCTATGGGGATCTAGATACGGAATATATATGAAGGTTCATGGTGAACTTCATTTACCCAAGTCAAGTGGCTCTAGACCATGGAGGGAGTTCGCAATAAGGTTGAAATGCTCACTAAAGTGACTACTTGATTAGGAAGGGATATGCCCGCGCGTTTCCATAACAAGTTTCGGATTCTATCGCGGTTCTTGTTGGACATGATCTTCATTAGAAGCCCTTAAAGAGTTAAGGGAAACCGCTGAACACTTGAAATCCGAGTTTGAGATGAAGGATTTTGGGAGAACACGATTATGTCTCGGATTGAAACTTGAGCATTGTGTTGATAGATGCTTAAGCATTTTGACAAAGTCAAGCCTTCAAGCACCCCCATGATCGTCTGTAGTCTTCATCCTGAAAAGGATCATTTTCGTCCAAAGGATGATGACGAAGATGTGCTAGAAGCAGGAGTGTCTTACTTGAGTACAATAGGCGCATTATTATACTTAGCTCAATGCACAAGACCGGACATCTCATTTGTAGTGGACTTGTTAGCTAAGGTATAGCTCTGCGCCAACGCGACGCCATTGGATTAGTGTAAAAGATATCTTTCGATGCTAGAGATGTACGACTGATATGGACACAGAGAGATCATGGATTTGGGCCCATCACACACCAGGAACTCCGCCAACACTGGCCTGCATCCACTATCCCCATCCCAAAACGACATGTGTTTTGGAAGGTTTTTCTGATATTGGGTATCTCTCTAACCCATACAAAGGTTATTCCAAAACTGGTTAAGTGTTCACCATAGGTAAAGACCATGATATCTTGGAGGTTAACAGAACAGACCCTTGTCGCTGTATCTTCGAACAATGCAGAGATTATTACTCTTCACGAAATGGTTTGTGAATGTTTATGGATTGGATCCATAATTACGCATGTTCGAACAATTATGGTTTGAAGTCTATCACAGATGAGCCTACGTACATTTTAGGATAATGTTTTTTCGTTTTGAACAAATGAAGCAAGGCTACATCAAAAGCGACAACACTAAGCATAATCAGTAACAACAGACTCTCATCAAGATCAAAGTGAACTAGGTTCAATCTGAGGACAGTATGACAGACTTGCTCACTAAGGCATTGCCTAAATTCCACTTTTCGAGAAACATGTTGGTAGCATCGTTTGAGGAAGTTATCCGAACTCTAATTACCGTAGTCATCAAGGGGAGATGCAGACATTAGGGGGAGGTGTCTATATGTATGCTCTCGAAACGTGAAGGGTGTGTTGTGCTCTTTTTCCCATTCGACCGAGGTTATTTTTGTCCCACTGGGTTTTTGTTACTCGACAAGCTTTTTAGTGAGGCAACGAGAGAAGCACCGCGTCTGGGCGACATAAGGGGACTGTTCATGTAAATCCTTGTTTGTGTGTCTGGCCCAAATAGAGAGAATCTAGGAGAATATCTTAGAGATATCCATTCATTGTATGATTACCTTTCCTTGTACAATTCAGATTGTATGCATTGTAATCCTCTATATAAAGAGGCCCCTATTATCAATGAGAACACACAGTAATTCTCTCTCAAATATCGTTTCCCTAAAATAGTATTTGCAAAAAATCATATATATGCAGTTTGTGCGGCATCCTACTCCTTTTGTTTACCAATATGTTAGCTTACATGTGCTTGTTCTAGTTCTATACTAGGCTTATCTGATCTTTTAAATGCTTTACTTTTCGTTTTTCTTCCTCTATATGCCGACAACACATATAGACCAGTTAATATACTCAGGTGTTGATGGCTTGTTTTCAACTTTTATTATGATTTTGCTACTCAACCTCTAGTTTTGTAGTCCAAGTATTTGTTATTTTTGTTTAGCTGGCATGCTGTTCTACTAATTGTTTACAATACTCATCTGGTTGCACTGAAAATGCTACATTTTGGATAACAATGCTTGGTTGTGTCTTTCGATCAGAGGAAAGAAGGAATGTGGGTTTAATTTATACCATATCAAAATTGAGGTTTGACTAATACTCATTGCTAAGTAGTACTGATTAATAGAATTTGCTGTAATTTGGTATGTTCATGTTTCTGAAAGAATATGGTGTCTCGGTGTGTAAAATAAGGATGTTTCTCAAGTTAGATTGGATTGACTTTTCAACAGAATTCACGAAGGTGATTATTATCACATGAATTGCCTAGATTCCAAATCGTCTCTACTTTTTAAAACTCCCTAGACGGACATAATAGACTTAAATAAGGATGTTTCTAAAATAAACTTTAACTAAAACGGAACTTGGTTCAATATATCAAAAGTAATTGTGATCTGACCTAGCCGCGTGCGACTAGGGTTTGTTTTCTCTATGAGAAGTATTATCTACCATCCATCCTTCATGGATATTTTGAGTTGGAATTGCAGGGGGATCTGCAATACCATAATAACTAGGGCTTTGAGGGACTTGGTCGCTCAAAATCAGCCACAAATAGTTTTCCTCATGGAAACAAAGATCAGTCAGATGCAGGAGTTTAAGACACTGCATAGGGAACTAGGTTTGCTCATTCAAAAGAAGTTTTGAGTGAAGGACAATCCGGAGGGTTAGGGCTCTTCTGGACAGATGATGTGGAGATTATGGTTCGAACATTGTCGGCTCACCACATTGATATGGAGGTACGATCTGGACTGGGGGAACCATGTTGGAGCCTAACGGGTTTCTATGGATATGCTCGTACCTAAGAGCGAGACTTATCATGGCAGTTGATCCGGATTTATGTGATTTGGATTCTCTACCTTGGGTTATCATAGGAGATTTCAATGAGATTTTGAACAGCAGTGAGAAATTAAATGGTCCTGTATGTCCAGAGAGTCAAATGAGAGGTTTTAGAGATGCTCTGGGGTATAGTAATCTAGTTGATTTGGGCTTTCAAGGTGCAAAGATGACATAGTGGAATTTGGAGACTCAACTGAGATTAGATAGGGCAGTTGGCACGTCTACCTGGACTGACATTTTCGGTTTTTCTAGGGTTAGGAATCTGCCTCCTAGTGACTCAGATCATTCTCCTATTCTATTGCAAGCAAGTAGCGTGCCTTTACCTAAAAGAAAGAGGAAGAATAATCTGATTGGGCTCTTTGATTCTGACGGAACTTGGAGAGATGATGATAATGGCATGGAGAAGGTGGTGACTGATTATTTTTCAAAGATGTTTACTGCTACTGCTTTTGATGCAGAGGCGGTGGAGAGAACTTTGGCAGCAATTCAACCTTGTGTTACCAATGATATGAATCAACAGTTGTGTGCACCGTACACTGAGGAGGAAGTGAGAGTGGCTTTGTTCCAAATGTATCCAACAAAATCCCTTGGTCCTGATGGAATGCCTCCGTTATTCTTCCAACATTACTGGGAGTCTATTGGAAGAGATGTTACTGAGGCTGTTCAAAACTTCTTGCATACAAGATCATTGTTGAAGCAAATAAATTTTACACATATATGTTTGATTCCTAAAGTGAAGCAGCCTGAGACAGTGGGGGACTTGAGACCTATTGCACTATGCAATGTGATTTATAAGCTCTACTTTAAGGTAATTGCAAATAGGTTGAAAGTTTTTTACCTGAGATTATATCACCTTTCCAGAGTACCATTGTGCCTAGACTATTGATCACAGACAACATATAATAGCTAACGAAGTAGCTCACTTTGTTCACAATAAGAGAGAAAGGCAGCAAGGTTATATGGCTTTGAAACTGGACCTTAGTAAGGCCTATGATCTTATGGAATGGGTTTTCTTACGTAAGGTAATGCTGAGATTTGGATTTGATCATAATTGGATCAAAATTGTCATGCAGTGTGTGAGTTCTATCAGATACTCTTTTCTAGTCAGAGGTAAACCTAGAGGATTGGTGATTCCTTCTAGAGGATTAAGGCAGGGAGACCCCCTTTCACCCTACCTCTTCTTGATTGGAGCAGAAGGTTTTTCTGCTTTATTGCAACACAAGCAACGTTTGGGACTACTGCCAGGGATTGCTATTTGTCGGAATGCTCCTTCTGCAAATCCACAGTCATCGATTGCACACTTGGTAATAACCTCTTATCATTCTTTCCCTTTCTCAGCCTTTTCGAGTTTATTTCTTTGAAACCTTCATCGCATGATTGTTTGATTTCAGAGTAGCACCTCTTCTTGCTCTTCAATTTCAATTTCAATTTCAAATCCTGTTTCTGATCATCATGAAGTGGGTCTGGGTTTACAACAATACCAGAATCAGGGGAAGTAGAGCAAGAATAAGAAGCAGTACCTGTAGTGTCAGAGACGCAGCGTTTGAATTTGATGACAATCCTCTGCTTATGATTCTACTTTTGCATCCCTCTAGATCCAGATCTCTTCTTTTTGGGAAAACCAAGTGAGAATGCTGCTTCTGCTTTGTTCCTATTCATCATCAACTCCTTCAAAACCATCTGGGTCAGAAGCACTTGTTGCTCAGATGGGTCGATGGCCATGGCTTTCACATCATCAACCATTTTCAAGAAAGACCACAAAGCCTGGTCTCATTTTTCCTCAAATCTTCAATCTTGATCACCATCTTCCTCCTCCTTTAACTCCTCAACCCTAATTCCTTTATTCGTCTTCTTTTCTCAGAGAAAAAATTGATCCCCAAAGATTGAATCTTTAGTCAAGATTACAAGTGGGTATCGGAGATTGAACAAAAATCGGAATTAGGTATTCGCCAACAACTATAGAGACAAATTGATTTTGGGGTTAGGCTAGGGTTTGCAAATTGCAAGGGGTAGAAGAAGATGGAGTAGAGTTTCTAATTGTATGCAATTTAGATTATTTTTCCTAATCCTCGGCGGATTCACACGCTCAGCCTAACCGCATTTTCCTGCACTTGCTATGCTTAATTGCAACGGCTACATTTTTGAAAATAATAATTATTATTTTCAAATTTTTTTTTTTAGAATGGTGAATAATTATTTTCTTAAAAAGAAATAATATCCACATGGAAAAGGAAGTAAACTTTATCTAATTTCTTGAGTGGTTTCATAATTAATAT
>LYNE01004139.1:7016-35858 GCA_001662545.1 Rosa x damascena
AGGGCTGTTATGCAAGAAGACTGGAATAGGCAGCTTGAACAGAATAACGATGTTGTGGTGGGATATGAAGTTGATAGATATTTGCTGGACCCTATAGAAAAACCTCTGAAAGTGATGATTGGAAGATTTTGGATTGGTGGAAGCTTAATGGAGGTAAATATCCCAACTTGCAATCATTGGCTAGAGATATATTAGCCATACAAGTATCTACAGTTGCAAGTGAGTCAAGTTTCAGCACTGGGAAAAGGGTAATAGATCCATATAGAAGCTCTTTAAACCCAAAAACAGTTGAAAAACTCATGTCTTCAAAATTGGTTGAAGGCTGATGTCATTATGGGGTTGGAGTACATTCCAACTATAGAGGAAATGGAGTCATATGAACAGATTGAAGCTGGTATGTGTTTTTGATGTTTTTAGTTTACTATTTTTGAATATGGTACAAGAAATTAGTTATAAAATCTATGTGATTTACTGTTTTGAGTTTTGACATTGTGCAGACCATGAAAAAAAGGATAGAGAGAATGATAAGAAGGGCAAGAACACTATTGCTGCTGCATCTGCATCTGCATCTGCACCTGGTGGCAAAGTAACCAAGAGTTCTGAGGCTTCGGCTTCAGCCCCTACAGCCAAGAAGAAAAACCAGAAAAAAATTATTTAATTCACTCAATAATCAAGGCTGCATAAAGGTTTGAACATTTTTGCTTCATTTGAAGTTCTCTTTTTCAAAAAAAATTCTCCTAATACCATTAATTGCAGATTTGTAATTTTCTATGTAGATTTAGTATTGACGGAAGGCTGGAAGCATTGTTGGCTTGTTGCATTGAGGAAGAGGAAGCTTTGCTGGAAATATGTTTGCAGTTGTGCACTTTGATGAAATATTCATGGACTATTTCAATTTTAGGTTATTTGTTTCAGTTTGAGACTTTGAATTGCTCAGTTTCACTTTCAGTATTTTAGTTTGCTGCAAATTGATGCAGCTGCATTGTTCAAATTGGACAGTTTATTGTTTATTTTTATTGGCTGCATGTGAGACTTCGAGTTTGCAGTTTATGCATGTAAAACTTTGAGTTTGTAGTTGTATTGCTGGAAATGTGTATTATTGCAGACTTTGAGTTTGTAGTTGTATTGCTGGAAAGTGCTTGAGTGTTCGTGTTTGATAGTTTGAGAGTTTTGATTGTTTGATAGTTTAATGCTTTCATCACTTTCATGCTTTGACAGTTTACGAGTTTGCAGGAAATTGCTAATTTGCTATGTTGATGTTGATTGTTGAATATGTATATTGTAGATACTGTTTTGAGTTTGAATGAGTGAATAGATTGTGATATATTGAATCATTTGAATGTATGTATGGAATAGGAAAACTGAAAACTGGAAAGTAGAAACGGCTGAAAAGCAGTGTTTCTATATGGAAAAACCGAGGAACCGAGTTTGGAACCGATTTGAGTTTGGAACCGAAAAACCGAGAAACCGAGAATGGAACCGAACTGAGATTGGAACCGAAAAACCGAGGAACCGACCCGAGCATGGTCGGTTCAGTTCTACGTCGGTTCTTGATACAAAAAACAGCAGACCCGAACCGAAAATCAGTTGTCGGTTCCTATTCCGGGTTCAGTCCTTGAAATTGCAGAACCGACCCGAGTCCAGCCCTAACTGTTACCATACTCATGAGTCAAAGTTGAAGGCCATCAACACACTGAGAAAAAGACAATTGTCCCAAACTTTCTTGTCCCTAATTGAGTGACCGAAATTAGTCAAAGCATCCACAACAAAGTTTGTTTCGCTTAGAACATGCTGAAGGACTTGAGTAATTATTGGATGTCATAAAATATTAAATAATAGTCTTGAGCATCTAAGGAACACCATCGTTACCATACTCCTATTGTGGGAAAGCGTAACAAATAAGATATTGATATTGGTTCACTCAATTAGTGTGATTGAGCTATGTCCACTTTAGCAGTTAACAAGATATTCTGCTACGATCAATTTAGAAAAACTTACATTTAGAATTTATGATCAACTCTCACTAGCCAAAATCCCAATACACTCAATCCTATATAACTCTCAATTTGATTCAAATAGAGAAACAGAACATTACATACTTCTACTATATTATACACAGCATCACCAAAAGATAAGCTCAAGAAGCTGTGCTAGAGTAGTTATTTCAGAGTAGTTATCTACCTTCCAAATTCTCGTCATCTTTCTTGGTTCCAAGATTTGTTTATTTTGAAATGACTCAGTCAACGAGTTGAAGAAGGTAAAAAATACACAAAAATTAATGGTCAAATAGTTATAACTTATAAACCAAGAAACTATATAGAAAAACAAGTAGACCAAAAACGTTTTCACAATTATTGCACAGAATTAGCCCAGATATGCTTTTACAATTATTGCATAGAAGAATCAGCAAAGGCTGAACAAATTAATTATCAACAGAGAAGAAGTTACATTTCACCTAAGGTTTTATTATTCTTGTTTGAAATAAATCCACAGATCTTTCTGGGTTTACCCAAGAAATAGTTACAGTTAAAGGTCGAGAGAGAGAGAGAGAGAGAGAAGAAAAAAGAAGGGAGCATAAGTGATGGATTACTTATCTACCTTCCAGAAAAGTCACTCGTGTCTGAGAGCTCTTTGACTTGTCTGTTACCATCAAGCTGTGAACGACTCACTTGATCTAACACATGGAATTGAACAATTTTCTACTCATTTTGACATTCTGACATTCGACAGAACAAATTTGCATAGTTTCGTGCATAGAGTGTGAAAATAAAAACAAAGCATCTACACTAGAAACTTAAATGTTAAGTTGTTAACTCAAAGAGAAGGAAAAAAAAAAAAAAAAGATTACCTCGTCTCTTTGTCATCTTTCTTCACCATATACAAATTCCAATGCTGCATCCCAGAAAAATCCCACTTATGACTGCCACAACAACCAGAGACGATAACAATTTTTTCCTTGAACTTTTACTTGATAGCTCTTGTAGGTCTCCTTCTGCAAGAAACCACGAAGAACAATCAAGTGAATTTGCATAATCACTGTACTTTCTGAAGCAGTATAATCCAGTGATAATAAGGCTGACATAATAAAAGGCTTCAGTCAAATTCTACTTGGTTTCAGCTATTTCTCATTTCTGGTTAGACAAAATCTCAATCAAAATAATCATCCTTAGCAGTGCCATTATCTTCAGCAGAACTGGACTCAATATATATAGAATAATAAGAAATACTAATTTACAAGAGGCACAGCATTCTCACCTTGAGTACAATATTCTTCATCAGGTCAGAACTGCACCAACTGATTACCTTAAACGGGAGGGAAATATTCAGCACTCTGTTTCTAGAATCACAATAATCCATATGTTTGGATTTGATAATGAATCGTCCCGTACTTCGGCTGATCTTTATAACTCAGAAACCCAGTTCAAATTCTCCTCCTGCTGAAACAAGAGCTTTTGATCCATCATCAGTAACTGGATCGTCAAATGTTAGTGTATCTCTAGCAGAACAAAATAGGTTGTCATAAGAGCACATCAATAGTACTAGATACAAGAAGAATGTGTAAGATACCATCCTATTTGCAACGCATTTAACGTAGTAATTTGTTCTTGCTACCTTTAATAATTCTTCTTATGCTAAAGAGAGTGAATTGAGGGAGCTAAGCAGCCTTCATTTGTTTCCCTGCTAACACCAAAATGCCATTGTTCTCTTTTAAAAGAGAACGAAAATTTGCCAATGAGCAACAAAATAACCATATGCCTAGATGAACATGTGGATGCATGTTCAGATAGCTTAACTAACTATAGTCAACAAAATCCTGAGATTATGTAGCATGGGATTGAGATTGCTCCTTGAGCATCAGGACCCAAAGCAAACTACCAAAACCACTAAAACCAATTGAGTTGATGTTAGATCGACTTGATTGAGAAGATAGAAACTGGCCCGATATCTCTAGGTCATTATCTCCAAGTTGATGTTTGTTTGTTTCTTTCACTGGGTCCACGGATATGAGGACCAGAAAAGTATTGCTTGTCACAAATTTTGTTATCTTAAATTGCTTGTCAGAAATTTCTTCATTCTAATTCTATAATCCAGTTGTCACAGATATACCTAAATTAGTGATACTGGTGTATTGTTTTCATTAGAATCTTCAAGCTTAAATGAACACATGAGTTATGGGACCGTCAATGAAGAGTTCACCTTCTTGCTCTTGCAGCATTGCTTGTCTTCTTCCTCTACATCTTCTAGGGTGTTTACATAGGCTAAATGCTCCACTCCTGCAATGCAACTATGCAAACGCTAATCAAAATAAGCTTGACGAGAACATACTACAATTTGCAGGCCAATTCAAAGACCACAGCAATGAAATTTTGGATTTTTGTGGTATGTAACAACTGATAACAGAGTGGTCGAGTAGGAACTTACTATTCCATAATTTCATGTGTTGCGCCGAGATGGAGTGTTTCTCCTATTCTGGGGCTATAGCCATATCGCCATGCACACCACCAAACTCGGACGCCGTTGAGATTGCATCGATCATCGAAAGAAGGGCAACGAGACGCCATCATTTTATTTTGTTCACGGACCAGCGTACTTGAACCGTTGTTGGACTTGTCTTGAGTGGGCCAACTGCTGGTGACGTTCTGCTCCATGTTTTTCATATTTGGGTTGCAATTTGAATTTTCTTCAACTACTCAACAACACGGTTGGTAGCAACTGTATGGGCACAGTTTAACATCTACTAAGTATGCCAGTATTGTTTCAAGCAACAAGGAAGTACCGAAGAAGTTGAGACTTGAGAATGTGATTAAGTTTCAGATAATTCATAGGCTCTATAGCTCGATTACTCGAACCGAATACAGGCCTTAAAAGATTATTAAGCCCAATATCCAATACTGGCTGGCCCATTGTCGGGATCATATAGGAGAACAAGTAACCTTCCTGGATTTAAGGACTCGATCTGTAACTCTCAATTTGATTCAAATAGACAAATAGAACATTATTTACTTCTCAGTATATATAACATAACATAACAGCACCAACACTGACTCAAGAAGCTGTGCTAGAGTAGTTATTTCATAGCAGTTATCTACCTTCCAGAGTAGTTATTTCACAGTATGTTTCTGGTTTAGTAGAAGAGGAAGCTGTCCTAGAGTTGCCTCTCCGTGTGAAAAACGCTGGTTGTTTAGGAGTTGGTGGGATTGCAGTTTCACTGTCAAGCAAGGTAACAACATTTGACATTGTTGGGCGATCAACCGGATCTTCTTGTCCGCGTAAGAGCCCAACATTTACACACTTTATAAATTCACTTCTGTTGCAACTTTCTTCCAAATTGTTGTCCATTAAATCCAACACCTTGTTTTCTGTCCAGAGTCCCCATGTCTGAGAAAATGTTGAAAATCCAACGTAGCATGAGTATGAATGGGACAAGAGTGGATACTAAATATGCAAGACACTTTACCTAGCCATTGGCTAAAACAGAAAAAAGATTAAACTGCACTTACATAACTGAGACTGAAAGTTTGTTTGGACTGATAAAATCCTGCATTCTTTTTTCCGCTGATCATCTCTAGAAGAACCACACCGAAACTAAAGACATCTGATTTGACAGAGAAATTTCCATCTAATGCATATTCCAGCAACATGTAACCACTACATCACAAATTGTTATGCAATCAAAGACATATGGGCACAGAAGAACTTTAAATAAGGATATCATAATTCGATGTATGAACTATACACCTTGAAGTATGTACTTACTAGGTTCCTACTACTGTATTTGTGTTTGCCTCGGTTTCTTTGCCTCCAACAATCCTGGCCGCGCCCAGCCGAAGTCAGATATTGTGGGGTTCATCTCCTCATCCAAAGGAACGTTGCTGGTTTTCAAATCTCTATGAATGATCCTCAACCTGGAATCTTGATGAAAATAAAGAAGTCCTCGAGCAATTCCGAAAATGATGTTAAACCGCATCTCCCAATTGAGAAACATGCTTTGTGTATGATCTTGCAAAGTTGGCATTATCCATTTCGAGAAAAAATTTATTAGTTATGGTAGTTCAGTCAATCAAGAAACATTATATTATGCGGTAAAAAAAGTAAAACCAAGGATTAGAAGCGAACCAAATATAAGGGAATCTAAGCTTTTGTTAGGCATGTACTCATAGAGTAAAATCTTTTCTTCTCCTTTCATGCAATATCCTCCGAGTCTTACAAGATTACGATGTTGAAGTTTGGTGATTAGCACCACCTCATTCTTAAACTCCTGTAAGCCTTGTCCTGAAGCTCTTGATAGCCTCTTTACAGCAATTTCTTGACCTCCAGGAAAGATCCCCTGAAAACAAGTATAATTTATTAAAACATGAAAACTTGCAACTAGCCCTAGACAACAAATAAGTATTGGAGTAGCTCAATTGTGAAGAAATGACAAACAAGTTCTTCTAATTTACCTTGTAAACAGGCCCATACCCCCCCTGTCCAAGCTTGTTTCCAATTGAGAAATTATCTGTAGCGTCTAGTATGCTTTGCAAATAAAAAAAAAGGTACATTTATGCCTTTGTCATCTTCTTCATTGAAGTCACTCGTGTCTATGAGCTCTTTGACTCGTCTTCCACTATCGAGCTGCGGACAACTTACTTGATCTAACACATGGAATTGAACAATTTTCTACTCATTTTCTCTTTCTGACATTTAACAGAACAAACTTTGCACAGTTTCATGCATAGAGAGCATGAAAATAACAACAATGCATCTAAAGTAGAAACTTAATGTTACCTCTGAGATTAAAAAAAACTTACCTCATCTCTTAGTAATCTTTCTTCTCCATATACAAAAACCAATGATGCATGCCAGAAAAATCCCACTTATGACTGCCACGACAACCAGAGACAATAACAATTTTTTCCTTGAACTCTTATTTGATAGCTCTTGTAGATTTCCTTCTGCAAGAAACCAATTGCAAAGAGAAAAATCATAAGTGAATTTTTATAATCACTGAACATTCTGAAGCAGCATAATCCAGTGATAATAAGGCTGATATAATAAAAGGCTTCAGGGAAATTCTACATGGTTTCAGTTATTTTTCATTTATGGTTAGACAAAATCTCAATCAAAATAATCATCTTTAGCAGTACCACTGTCTTCAGCAGCAGTGGACTCAATATAGAAATATTAATTTACAAGAGGCACAGCATTTTCACCTTGAGTACAATTTAAGTCAATGCAGTTCCATTGAAAATTTGTATTGCAAAGACATTTTTTCTTTCCCCCTCTTACTGGATTGCAAGTTGAATATGGCCAATCCCCACAGTCTTCTAAGGTAGTGCAGCTTGCTTCTGATGGTGGCTCCCAACCCATCTCTATTACAGAAGGACTGCTGGATGAATTTATGCCGGAAATAAAATTCCTCATCAGGTCAGAGAGCTACACCAACTGATTACCTTAAACAGGAAGGAAATGTTCAGCACTCTGTTTCTAGAATCACAATAATTCATATTTTTGGATTTGATAATGAATCATTGTGTACTTCGGCTGATATTTATACCTCTAAAGGAGGTGCCATCTGGTCCCAGGAAGCTAAATTCATTAATGGAGGCATTGCACGCGAAACTTAAGTACATGGGGTCGCCACAATCTGATCTAGTGCTCAGAGGATAAGGAATTGTAGTTGTGCCACAAGGGTTGCAGTCTCTTATAGTTGATTCTGCACAAGGTGTAATATTCAACTGTCATGACAAACTAAGGAATTAGCATACTCCATTTATGTTCACTCTTCTAGCATCATGCTTTTGTGTTCATGTTTAGAAATAAAGAAATTAGCATTGCTGGATTTACGTTCACTGCATTGTTCTCATGCTTTTGTGTTCATGTTTAAGAAGACTTAAATACGCAGTTAATATGGAAAAGTGCATTTACCTATATCAGACAAGGCAACTCGAGCAGCAATGTCATGACTATTGTCATACTCTTCCACAAGATTATTTAAGTCCTTAAGCCATACCCTGCACAAGGAAGTTTGACGAAGATCCCTTTGAGTTATTCTTACAGGTGCGGCAGCATATGAGTATGCCTGGCACTGGCAGCTGTTGAGGCACTTGTTCTTGCATTCTATTTCATCGTAAACAACAATCTCTGTGTCTGGGTTTCCCACTTTCATCATCTTCAAACTCAAAAAGGTGTCATCATGCCCACATATTGACAAGTCTCTTGTGCATCCATCTGAGAAGTCTCCAGAAGTCCATTTATCTAGAGACTGGGGCTTAAAACCTGGCAAACATTTGCACACCACCGGGTTATTATTAGTATTACAGCTGCCAAAGTTCCCACAAGCATTATACACACTGCATTGATCTTTTGGCTCTGACCAAACCGGAACCCACTGCAAGTCTTCAATCCATGTTGAAATCTTCAGCTCTCCACTATGGGATATCACCAATCTTGCATGAGTGTAATCAAATTGGGGAGGACTAGTAACAGTGCTCTTGTTGAACTTACCAATCTGTATACTTGTAATAGTGCTGTTGCTGAAATTTGATAATAAGTAAGTTACTACCCGAGGCATTTGAACTGACCTGAAAAACTCACCTGGTCCTCCCGTTTTCCAGTAAGGCATTGAATTTTTTAAGATAATATACTAACTTTGTTGATCTAGTTTGAAGGTGAAGTTCCCAGTTCTTGGGTCATCTTCGTCGCTCCATGAAGTCAACCCCAAGTTACTATCCATTAACATCCCAGGAATGAATGTATCAGTTGGATTTTGAAAGATCTGCCACAAAGGATCCGCTGTCAACTCACCAGTATCCCTTAACACCAGGTTTCCAGACTCCATTATCTTCACAATCATGTTAGAAGACGAAGATGTTCCAATGTCTGTGGACCAATAAGACTTTCGAGTAACATTGTCCAACAGGCGGAGATTACCTTCTTCGATTGCAAGAACTCCAATGGAATTGGCAGGTAGAGGGTCATCTCTGTTGGCAACCCATACAACTTTTCTTGGAGTGACCTTATGATACCATATTCCCACATATGTTTTCTCTGTAGTAGTAGGGAAGAAACCCAGTTCAAACTCTCCTCCTGCTAAAACAAGAGCGTCTGATTCATCATCGATAACTGGATTGTCATGTGTTAGTGTATCTCTAGCAGAACAAAATAGGTTGTCATAAGAGCACAGCAATAGTACTACATACAAGAAAAAGATGTAAGACTCCACGCTATATGCAAACCAAGTAATGAAGAAATTTGTTCTTGCTACCCTTGATAATTCTTCTTACGCTAAACAGAATGAAATGAGGGAGCTAAGCAGCCTTCATTTGTTTCCCTGCTACCAAAATGCCCTCATCCTCTTTTCCAGCAACAAGTAACAAATTACAAACTCTATGAATATAAAATTGGTCCCATAAAACCATCTTCCTAGCTGAACATATCAGACTTGTTATACAAAGTCAGCATAAAATCTAGCTTCTACAGCTTGCATGCACCTAAAAAAAAAATGGGATTACGATTGCTCCTAAAGCATCAAGAGCCACGAAATACCAACATCAGTTCAAAAAAAATTTCTTGTTTTGATAGAATTGGCTAAATGATTGAAAAGAAGATGGCGCAATATCCAGGTCAAGGTCGTCTGAATACCTTGGGTCCACTAGAACAATGCTATAATTCTCTGCCTTTTCCTCGAAACTACAATTGCTTGTCACAAAAATTTCTTTCTTCTATCTTTAACTACTTGTCAAAGCCGAAGACTTTTTGCTCCTAATTTGTTGTTTCACTCCATTTTTGTTTGACTAAATAGTATAATAAATCAAAAGTTGCATTACCTTGGTGCTCTAGCACCATTGCTTGTCTTCTTCCGCTACATCATCTGGGGTGTTCACATAGGCTTAATAGTCCATCCCTGCAATGCAATTATTCAAACGATAACCAAAAGCTAGACAAGACCCAACAGACCACAGCAATGAAATTGTCTATATTTAACTGATAACAGAGTGAGGAGGAACATACTGTCGCAAAATCGAGAGTGGCTGCAGCAGCGACATGAGTTTTTCCTCTTCTTCTGGGGCCATACACACGACAAGACTCCGATGCCGTCGAGATTGCCTTGTCCGCCTCCAAGGTCTCAAGATACAAATCATCATTCTTCTTCTTCTTCTTCTTCTTCTTCTTTCAGCGGCTACACAGGGACCAAGTTCAGTCCCAGAAAACTAGTCTGCCGCAAGCGCAACTAATTAAAATCGAAAGTACCATTCCCGGCATCGCAGATTGTTATTTGCACAAATGGAAATTTTTTTTTTTTACAAAAATTTAAATGAGAAATTTTCCCATATGAATCTTAAAAAAATCATCTATACACCGATTGTGCAATTGAACCAGCAGATCTAATAAATCTCAACCGTTGATGTTTATAGATAATCTTTAAAAAAAATGTACTTATTGTTATTCAACCGTGTCATTCTTGTTAGTACAAGTAATGTTGGTGTACTTAATACTCTCTTCCTAGTACAAACAGGATTCTGATGTTAACCCCTAGTTCATTTTATTTAGCTTTGCTTTGCATTTCGATGCTCCCAGTTCCCAAATAAAGAAATATGTTTCCTATGGCCTCTTGTATAGGTCTAGGATATAGATGTTGACTATAAATTTCAAGAGTTGAGATTAGCTAATAAATATTGAGTCACTTGCACCGCCAGTCTATAGAAGAATTTCCACTAGATATGCCTAGATCATCCACTACTTGTATAGTAGAACTCATGATGCAATCCCAAGGAAAGAAAGATTTATTCAAGTTGATGAGGTGATGTGTAGTTTACAATCACTGCTTTGAAGCATACAATAAAGGGTAATCACAGAGAAATAGTTACATTAAATATCAAGAAACACATTAAGACGAGTAAAAGTTTGCCTTAATAATTAGGAGGACAAAGATTAATGAGAGCCTCAACCATGAATTATTTATCTACCTTCTTCTAGAGTATTAGTAATTTCAGGGTAAGCTTCTTGCTTACTGGAAGTAGAAGCTGTGCTGGAGTTGCCTCTCTTTATGACAAAGGCGGGTTGCTTAGGAGTTGGAGGGATTGCAGCTCCACTATCGAGCAAGGTAACAACAGTTGACATGGCAGGCCGATCATTAGGGTCTTCTTGCACGCATAAGAGCCCAACATTCACACATGCAAGGAACTGATTTTTGTTGCAACTTTCATGCAAATTCATGTCTATCAAATCCAACGCCTTGTTTTCTGTCCAGAGTCTCCATGCCTGAAAAACAAAATATTACAATCCTATGCATGTATAATATGGGATTATGGGGTGAAAGATGGATATGGAAGAAAGAAAAAAGATTAACAGACGCTTACATAACCAAGGAGACTGAAATTTTGTTTGGACTGATAGAATCCTGTGTTCTTTTTTCCACTGATTATCTCTAGAAGAACAACACCAAAGCTAAAGACATCTGACTTGACCGAGAACGTTCCATCTAATGCATACTCTGGAGACATGTACCCACTGCATCAAAAAATAATCTCAGTCAGAAAATTTAAACAGGGAAATACTTTCCTAGTTTCCTAGAGAATTTTGGAATTGAAATTTTTGCTAATACATAAACCATCCACCTTAGCTTGAAAGTTATTCCCATACAAAACTTACTAGGTTCCAACTACAGTGTTTGTGTTTGCCTCAGTTTCTTTGCCTCCAACAATCCTCGCCAAGCCAAAGTCTGATATTTTGGGATTCATCTCCTCGTCCAAGAGAATGTTGCTGGTCTTCAAATCTCTATGAATGATCCTCAATCTGGAATCTTGATGAAGATAAAGAAGTCCTCGAGCAATTCCCAAAATGATGTTAAAGCGCATATCCCAATTGAGAAACACACTTTTAGTGTGATCTATATCACAGTTTCCATATTCCATTTGAGAAAGATTAGTAGCAGTCAATCAAGATATAATATATAATGCACTAAAAAAGTGTTAAAAATGCCAAAAACAAGGACCAGGAGCAAACCAAATATAAAGGAGTCTAAGCTTTTGTTGGACATATACTCATAGAGTAAAATCTTTTCTTCTCCTTTCATGCAATATCCTTTAAGTCTAACAAGATTTCGGTGTTGAAGTTTGGCAATCAGCACCACCTCGTTCTTAAATTCCTGTAAGCCTTGTACTGAAACCCTTGATAGCCTCTTAACAGCAATTTCTTGACCTCCAGGAAACTCCCCCTGAAAACAATTATAATCCTTTAGACACAGTGTGATGACCTGCATTTTCGTTATTTAATTTTAGTAATTAATAATGGACCAGTTGTACGAATTATGAGTATTGTGCTTTATTCGTAAGTCGTATGTGAAATGGAATTATTTTTGGACGAACAATTATTCGAAAAGTGTGGATTTAGGGGGGTACGAAGTTTGACTTTTTATACGTTGAGATTCTCCGAAAACTTCCTTCACAAAAGTCGTAGAGCGCATCAATACATGTTTAGTGAACATGAGGCACGCGTCAATCGGAGTTTGTATGAGAAAGTTATAAGAGATTGAAAATTGGGAAAATTCTATAACTAGGGAAAATTCTGAGATTTTTTTCATAAATCCCAAAATTTTCCATTTTTTCATTTTCCTCCCCCGGTTTCTCTCTGTTCTCTCTCCTTGGACCCGACAAAGTCCAGCAGACCCAACCCAGACCCATCATCGTTTTTCGGCAATGCACGACGGCGGACCCAGGCCAGATCGATTAGCCCAGCCCTCCTTCGTCGACCCCTGGCGTCAACCCAGAAGGAGATCGGAGATGTGAACAGTGGCGGTGGACCGACCCGGTCAAATTTTTCATTTTCTGGTGACTCCTCGGTCGATCCTTTCCGGTTTTGGAATCTCCTCCTCCACTTGATCATCCCCATACCCGCCTTGAAGGACGATTTTGCTTGTGGAGTGAAAGATCAAAGTTTGAAAATCAACGATGCACAACGAATCTGGAGCTTGATCACACGGCAGAGATTGATCAATCTTGCAAGCTTGATCTGGGACGATCTAGACCGATCCAGACTTAGCTCCAAGTATGAAAGTTGCTCAACTCTTCATGATGAACATGTTTGATGGCCTTGATTTTTCGGTGGTCGAGTTTGACCCAGCGGCGCCTGTGGCGGCGTTCCGGCCATGTAAGGGACAATTTCTGATTTTATATGTCATCTACTCGTCGATACGAGCGTTTCGATATATAGTACATAATTATTGGAGATTGAATGAATATGTTATGATTTTTACAGTTTCGAACCGTTCAATTTTCGATCCGTGAGGATTCGAGTGTTTGATCGACTTGTGGTTTTGTCATATCGATCGTAGAACTATTCCGGAGACTTTGGGTGGTCTCAGATGTGGTTTCACCTTGATTGGCGTCACGTTTGGGGATTTTAGTTCAAAACGAGGAAATCGCTTGTGATTCATATACTAAGTTGAGACCGTATGTGATTAGGTACTTGACGAAGTACTCTTGGACGGATATTTTTGTGGTTGTGCTGCTTTGTTCTATATTGAAGATGCAGTAGGATTCAGAGGTGAGTAATCTCATAATGTTCATTTACAAACGGAGTTACCATTATTGTTTTGGGCGTTATTTATTTAACTGCAAATTATAGTTTGTATTAGTAGGCATTCCTGAGTGAATAACTACGTGTATATATGTGTGTGTGTGTGTGTGTGTGTGAAATATATATATATATTCTTGTGAGTGATGTGTGATGAATAATATACATGATTGTGTTCATATTATTGTTGAAGGCGACTTTTCGGGAAACAATATTGTAGAAAAATATATTTTTTATTGTTTGAAAAGTGTTCAGTTTGATGTTATATTTTTGAGTCAAGCGTGACTTATTTTAAATGTATTGGTCTTTGTACCAAGAGTCACAGATGGTGAGTAGGGATGGGGAAATCTTCTATTAGATTTATGTAACGTTTTTAGGTCGAGTGCGACTTACTTAATGTTTGATTCTAAGACCAGACGGGGTTTGAAAATCATATGTCACAGATGGTGACAGGTCGCAAATGGTGACCAAGGCAAGAAATCGGGAATCACGCCTTTGGCCGGGCAAGTGGTTACGATCAGTTAGAGCTCTAGTCTATCTGTCATTATAGCTTATGGGGGTAACGGTCAAGGTTGTTGGAAACTCATAAGTATGTAGTTTAAAAGAGAGTCTCGAGAGTATTCTTTCTTTTATTATCTAGATGAGACTTGAATTTATTATTGATTGTTGAGTTAGCAAATAGTACTTTGTCACGGCGGTGACTTATGTTGTCCATTCGGTGGAAAGGACATGGAATGTGGGAAGGAATCATAGTTGCGTTGTTCCTTAAGTTGATTGGTGTGAGTTGTTGATTGATGTTCATGAGTTACTCATACAAGTTTTCATAAGCTTACCGGGTTTGTTGTGTGGCAACCCGGTACACTATTCAATTGTGTAGGGGTTAATCCTGCAGGTCAGGGTAATCGTGGCTAAAGCAAAGGTAGCTTGTTGGCAGCAGAACGGGTAGGAAGCAAATTTTGTTGGTTTTACCATTGTTATGACTTCCGCTATGTAGTTAGCTCTGAGGAGCATTTACGTTTATCTTGTTGTGGAAATTTAATTCGTAAACTCGTGTAATATATGACTCTGCGGAGCGGGTATATATTGACGTTGTGGGTTCAAGGCATCAGTATGTACTTGGGGTAAAAGGAAAAAGTTTTTCAGGTATTTTGTATTGATGGCTGAACCATCATGCATGTATAATTATGAGATTATATATTGATTTTTATTTTAAAAAAAAAAATTGGGGCGTGATAGTTTGGTATTTGAGCGTAAGGTACATATTTGGTGACAATCAGTACTACTCGAGTGATGGCCTTTTTGCAGCGGATCCCCATCAGATACTCTTCGGTATTGATATAGTCATTGGGTATGTAGTGAGGGTTAGAGTGTTGAGATGTCAGAGAGTGTCGGCTCAGTGATGTAAGTGTAGGAGTTATGGGTAGTTCCTATGAGTTAAAGTTTTTTTAGGAATGAGAACCTTTAGATTTAACTTGAGATTGACGTAGGGGATGGAATTGTATCCTCTGACGTAGTGTTGTGGTTGATTGAGTCATAACGTTGACTTATACTTGTGTTTGAGAGTTATACAGGTATTAACCACGTGTTGATATGCTTCTCAGGTAATGGATCATCTGGGAGGCAGAGCAAGGGGTCGAGGTAGACCCAGAGGTAGAGATAGAGCCCGAGGTAGGGGCAGGATCCCTCCTGTTGAAGAGATATTCGAGGATGATGTCGAGGCATCAAATGTTGAGTTGCCTATTCCACCTGTTGTGGATGTTACTGATGCCACTCGTTTGTCGAAGTTGGCAAAGGAGATTTCGAGGTTGGGAGCAGTCTTTTTCAAGGGAGGTACTGATCACATGTTGGCAAATCAGTGGATCGAGAACATGAAGACCTACTTCGAGATGGTCGTCTGTGATGACATGGAGAAGAGAAAGATAGCCTCGTATATGCTTCAAGATGATGCACGGGTGTGGTGGAACTGCAAACAGAGAGTTATGGATGTGTCCACCATGACCTAGGATGGTTTTGTGTAAATGTTCAGGAAGAAGTACTTTCCGCCTTCAGTGAGGGAGCAGTTGGAAAGGGAATTCATCTCATTAGTCCAAGGGACTAAGAGTGTGAGGGATTACGAGGAGGAGTTCTCAAGGCTGTATAGGTTTGTGAGACAGATGGATGCTGAGAGTTTAGCTATGAAGTTTCAGCGAGGGCTAACTGCTTCGATCCAGCGCGATGTCAACTGAAGACAGTGGAGCTCATTTTGGCTAAGGCTTTGGCCATTGAGCAAGAGAACCAGACTTTCCAGGAACATGAGTCGGCTGAGAGGGACTCCCAACGGAAGGGAAAAGCAACTGCAGAGAGCAGTAATGCATCTGGGAATCGAGGTGGATTCTGGAAGAGACAGAGGACTAATCAGCAGGCGCTAGCTACACCTACTAGGGTTGCATCTAATAAGCAGGTGGCAACCCATAAGTGTTTCAATTACAATGAGATGGGCCATGTTGCTTGAGCTTGCACGAAACCGAAGAACTTGGCATGCTTTACATGTGGCCAAATGGGGTACTTCTTCAGGGATTGTATCCAGCAGGGTAAGGGACAGGGGAACCAACAAAGGCAACTGCCTCAAGGGCAAGCTAGGGTGTTTGCTATTGGTTAGCAGAATACAGGGGTGGAAGGTACCTTCTCTATCTTTGATTTCTTTACTAGAGTGCTATTTGATACGGGAGCGACTCATTCTTTCATATCTAGTTCTACGGTTGATATGTTAGGTTTGACTCCTATGCCTCTTGCTAGACCTTTGCGTGTTACTTCCCCACTTGGTGTTTCCCTTTAGTTTAGTATGTTTTGTGATGCATGCCCAATTGTGATCGGTGGTAGAAAGCTTACTGCAACTTTGATTGTGTTAGCAGATCATACGTATGATGTTATTTTGGCTGTATATTGGCTGAGGCCAAACCATGCTATGATTGATTGTTTTGAAATGGTAGTGTCATTTCATATTCTTGGACAGTTAGTGTTTCGTTATCGGTGTCTTATTTCATATACTACTTTGAAGGCAGGATTCTTAGCTCATGTGGAGTCTGTGAGTAGTGCTACGGTTATGGCAGAGATTGTTGTGGTTTCCGAGTACAGTGATGTATTTCAGGAGATACTAGGGTTACCTCCAAGGAGGGTAGTGGATTTTGCTATTGATGTGATACCAAGTACTGCACCTATATCAATGGCACCTTTTCAGATGGCACCAACTGAAATTAAAGAGTTGAAGGATCAAGTTGAGGGTTTACTTGAGTAGGGGTTCATTAGACCTAGTACTTCTCCTTGGGGTGCACCCGTAGTGTTTGTGAGGAAGAAGGATGGTTCACTATGGTTATGTGTGGATTATCGGCAGTTGAACAAGGTGACGATCAAGAATAGGTACCCTTTACTTAGGATTAATGACTTGTTTGACCAGCTTAGGGAAGGTACTATATTCTCCAAGATCGATTTGAGATCCATATATCAGCAGTTAAGAGTGAAGGAACAGGATGTTCCTAAAACTGCTTTTAGGACCAGGTGTAGACACTTTGAGTTTGTTGTCATGCCTTTTGGTCTAACCAATGCACCTGCTGCCTTTATGGACTTGATGAACCGTATGTTCAGTCCGTACTTGGATCAGTTCTTAGTAGTGTTCGTGGATGATATCTTGATTTATTCCAAGTCGTTGGAGGATCATGATAAGCATCTGCGGATTGTGCTACAGATTCTGAGAGAAGAAGAGTTGTTTGCGAAATTCGAGAAGTGTGAATTTTGGAAAAAAGGAGGTCAAGTTTCTTGGTTATGTAGTCTCGAATGATGGAGTCTCTGTGGATCCTTCTAAGGTTGAAGCAGTGATAAACTGGGGCCAACCCACTACGGTTACAGAGGTACGTAGTTTTCTGGGTTTCGCAAGCTATTATCAGAGATTCATCAAGGGTTTTGCTAGTATTGCTTCGGCTTTGACCAAGTTGTCCAGTTTGTGTAGACTGAGGAATGTGAGCGAGCATTCAATGAGTTGAAGATTAGATTGACAACAGCCCCAGTGTTAACTATTCCCACAAGTGGTGGTGGTTTAGTCATTTACAGTGATGCGTCTCATCAAGGTTTGGGGTGTGTGTTCATGCAACACTGCGGAGTTGTCGCTTATGGCTCTAGACAGTTGAAGGTTCATGAGAAAAATTACCCCACTCATGATCTAGAGCTGGCTGCGATTGTTTTTACCTTGAAGATTTGGAGGCATTACTTGTGTGGGGGAGAAGTTCTAACTCTTTTCGGATCATAAGACTTTGAAGTATATGTTCTCTCAAAAAGAACATGAGACAGAGAAGGTAGATGGAGCTCATAAAGAACTATGATTTCACCTTGAAGTATCATCCCGAGAAGGCCAATGTAGTAGCGGATGCTTTGAGCAGGAAACCCAGGAGTATTGTTGCTTATGTTATGGTTCTGGAGTGGCTTATGTTAGAGACTGCATCTGAGTTTGACCTTGTGGAAGCAGGAGTTGAAAATGGGATTTTCCTTGGAAGTATCACGGTACAACCTACTTTGATTTCCAGGATCAATCAGGGTCAAACAGAAGATGAGTTCTCACGTGTGAAGTTAGCAAAGTTAGCTGCAGATTCATCCATTGGTGTTTCATCTGAGTGGACAGTCGGAGTGGATGGTGGTTTGAGGATGAACCATAGGTTGTATGTTCCGGATCGTGTTGACCTCAAGGGAGAGATGCTTCGTGAGGGACATCGATCGCGATATACTGTGCATCCTGGAAGCACCAAGATGTATTGGGACTTGCAAAGGCAATTCTAGTGGAATAGGATGAAGAGGGATATAGCAGAGTATTTTTTCAAGTGTCTTACTTGCCAACGGGTGAAGGCTGAGCATCAGAGACCTGCATGTATGTTGAAGCCATTACCTATTCCTATATGGAAGTGGGAGCAGATCTCAATGGATTTTGTTATTGGACTACCTAGATCCAAACGAATTCATGATGCAATATGGATGATCGTTGACCGTCTGACAAAGTCGGCGCACTTTCTTCCTGTGTCGACGACGTATTCGGTTGATACGTTGTGCGAGCTATATATCGAGGTGATCCTGAAACTTCATGGCGTGCCTGTGTTGATTGTTTCTGATCGTGATGCTCGGTTCACTTCAAATTTCTGGAGCGGTTTCCAAAAAGCCATGGGAACTGACTTAGATATGAGTACGGCATTTCACCCTTAGACTAATGGGTAGATTGAGCAAGTGAACCAGGTGATGGAGGATATGTTGAGAACCTGTGTGTTAGACTTCAAGGGAAGTTGGGAGGATCATCTACCGTTGATTGAATTCTCCCACAACAACAGTTATCACTCCAGTATCGGCATGGCGCCATATGAGGCTCTGTATGGTAGGCCATGTAGATCTCCTATCTGCTGGGCAGAAGCAGGAGATAAGGTATTATTCGGTCCTGAGGTGAGAAGATTTCGATTATCAAGGATAGGATTCGGATAGCTCAGAGTAGACAGAAGAGTTATGCGGATCTGAAAATGAGACAGGTCGAGTTTAAAAAGGGTGATCATGTGTTCTTGAAGGGCATGGTGAGATTTGGCAAGAAAGGGAAGTGATCACCAAGGTTTGTCGGACCTTTTGAAAATCTGGAAAAGGTAGGAGATTTGGCTTACAGGCTTGCCTTACCTCCTAGTATGTCTGGTGTGCATAATGTGTTCCATGTGTCCATGTTGAGGAAGTATATCCAGGATGAGTCACATGTGATCGATTATGGTAAGATAGAAGTGAATGTCGATACGACCTTTGTTGTTGAACCTGTTCGTATCTTAGATAGGTCAACAAAGCAACTTTGAAAAAAAGAAATTGACTTGGTCCAGGTATTGTGGATTCTCCATGAAGAGGGTGATGCTTCTTGGGAGTTGGAGTCGGATATGAGAGCGAAGTACCCACAGTTGTTTGTTGATGATCGAGTGTGCTTGAATTTAGGGACGAAATTTCATTAAGGAGGGTAGACTGTGATGACCTGGATTTTTTGTTATTTAATTTTAGTAATTAATAATGGACCAGTTGTACAAATTATGAGTATTATGCTTTATTCGTAAGTCGTATGTGAAATGGAATTATTTTTGGACGAATAATTATTCAAAAAGTGTGGATTTATGGGGGTACGAAGTTTGACTTTTTATACGTTGAGATTCTCCGAAAACTTCTTTCACAAAAGTCGTAGAGCGCGTGATACGAGTTCGTGGACATGCGGCACGCGTCAATCAGAGTTCGTATGAGAAAGTTATGAGCGATTGAAAATTGAAAAAATTCTATAAATAGGGAAAATTATGAGATTTTTTCCTAAATCCCAAGATTTTCCATTTTCCTCTCCCGGTTTCTCTCTATTCTCTCTCCTCAGACCCGACAAAGTCCGACCGACCCGACCCGGACCCATTGCCGTTTTTCGGCAACGTACGACGGCGGACCTAACCCAGATCCATTCGCCCAGCCCTCCTCCGTTGACCCCTGGCGTCAGTTTTACCGGTGGAGCAACCCAGAAGGAGATCGGAGAAGTGAACAGTGGCGATGGACTGACCCGGTCGGATTTTCCATTTTCTGGCCACTCCTCGCCCGATCCTTTCCAGTTTTGGAATCTCCTCCTCCTCTTGATCATCCCCATACCCGCCTTGAAGGACGATTTTACTTGTGGAGTGAAAGATCAAGGTTTGAAAATCAACGATGCACAATGAATCTGGAGCTTGATCACACGGCAAAGATTGATCAATCTTGCACGCTTGATCTAGGACTATCTAGACCGATCCAGACTTAGCTCCAGGTATGAAAGTTGCTCAACTCTTCATGATGAACATGTTTGATGGCCTTGATTTTTCGGTGGTCGAGTTTGACCCAGCGGCGCCTGTGGAGGCGTTCCGGCCATGTAAGGGACAATTTCTGATTTTATATGTCATCTACTTGTCGATACGAGTGTTTCGATATATAATACATAATTATTGGAGATTGAATGAATATGTTATGATTTTTACAGTTTCGAACCGTTCAATTTTCGATCAGTGAGGATTCGAGCGTTCGATCGACTTGTGGTTTTGTTATATTGATCGTAGAAGTATTCCGGAGACTTTAGGTGGTCTCGGATGTGGTTTCACCTCGATTGGCGTCACGTTTGGGGATTTTAGTTCAAAACGAGGGTTTCGGACTTAAAACGCTTGTGATTCATATACTAAGTTGAGACCGTATGTGATTAGGTACTTGACGAAGTACTCTTGAATGGATATTTTTGTGGTTGTGTTGCTTTGTTCTGTATTGAAGACGCAGCAGGATTCAGAGGTGAGTAATCTCACAATGTTCATTTACTAACGGAGTTACCATTATTGTTTTGGGCATTATTTATTTAACTGCAAATTATAGTTGGTATTAGTAGGCATTCCTGAGCGAATGACTACGTGTATATATATATATATATATATATATATATATTTATATTTACATGAAATATATATATTCTTGTGAGTGATGTGTGATGAATAATATGCATGATTGTGTTCATATTATCGTTGAAGATGACTTTTCGGGAAACAATATTGTAGAAAAAGATGTTTTCTATTGTTTGAAAAGTGTTCAGTTTGATGTTACATTTTTGAGTCAAGCGTGACTTATTTTAAATGTATTGGTCTTTGTACCAAGAGTCACAGATGGTGAGCAGGGATGGGGAAATCTTCTATTAGATTTATGTAACGTTTTTAGGTCGAGTGCGACTTACTTAACCTTTGATTCTAAGACCAGACGAGGTCTGAAAATCATATGTCACAGATGGTGACAGGTTGCAGATGGTGACCAAGGCAAGAAATCGGGAATCACGCCTTTGGCCGGGCAAGTGGTTACGATCAGTTAGAGCTCTAGTCTGTCTGCCATTATAGCTTATGGGGGTAACGGTCGAGGTTGCTGGAGACTCATAAGTATGTAGTAGTTTAAAAGAGAGTCTCGAGAGTATTCTTTCTTTTATTGTCTAGGTGAGACTTGAATTGCTTATTGATTGTTGAGTTAGCAAATAGTACTTTGTCACGGCGATGACTTATGTTGTCCATTCAGTGGAAAGGACATGGAATGTGGGAAGGAATCATAGTTGCATTGTTCCTTAAGTTGATTGGTGTGAGTTGTTGATTGATGTTCATGAGTTACTCATACAAGTTTTCATAAGCTTACCGGATTTGTTGTGTGGCAACCCGGTACACTATTCAATTGTGTAGGGGTTAATCCTGCAGAGGTCAAGGTAATCGTGGCTGGAGCTGAGGTAGCTTGTTGGCAGTAGAATTGGTAGGAAGCAAATTTTGTTGGCTTTTCCATTGTTATGACTTCCGCTATATAGTTAGCTCTGAGAAGCATTTACGTTTATCTTGTTGTGGCAATTTAATTTGTAAACTCGGGTAATATATGACTCTGCGGAGCGGGTATATATTGACGTTGTGGGTTCAGGGCATCAGTATGTACTTGGGGTAAAAGGAAAAAGTTTTTCAGGTATTTTGTATTGATGGCTGAACCATCACACTTGTATAATTATGAGATTATATATTGATTTTTATTTGTGTTTAAAAAATCAGGGCGTGACACACAGATTTTCATATGAATTAGTATAAACTAACATGACTCACTTTAATTTCGTGAACGATAAAGAAAAATTAATTTTTTTTTTCTACATAATAACTCATAACTTCACTGATTCAATTGCTAAGGAATGACAAAATAGAAGGTCTGCTCACCTAAGAGACAGTTTTTAAGGGAATGTGAGGGACAAGTGAATCTGATAGCTGAAAATAAATGCACAGTTTTAAGTTGTTATAATTTTTGCTTTTATATTTAATACATGTGATGTGGTTGAGATGCATTTGTCCCTCACTGTCATTTAAAACTGTCCCTTAGGTGAGCAAATCTGGACAAAATAGTATCCTTAAATTACCTTGTAAACAGGTCCATATCCCCCTTGTCCAAGTTTATTAGCATCTGAGAAGTTTTCTGTAGCGTCTAGTATGCTTTGCAAATCAAGAAAAGGTATATCTATACCTTTCCCATCTTCTTCCTTGAACTCACTTGTGTCTATCAAATTTTTTACTTGTCTTTCACTATCAAGCTGTGCCCGACTTATTTGATCTAAAACAAAATTACAGAATAAATTCAGTACGACTAAATATGGAGATATCCAAGCATAGAGCAAATAAAAGAAGAAAGGCTACACATGCATAAAATAGAAATTGCAAAGAGAAAGAAGAGGGCGGTGTCACCTCGTCTCTTGATCATGTTTCTTCTCCATATAAAAATAGAAATGATGCATGCCAAAAAAACGCTTACAAGCACTGCAACAACTATCAGAAACAATGGAATTTTTCTTCTTGAATGATCTTCCAATGACGGTTTAGTTGGCTCTTGATGATTTCCTTCTGCATCAAAGTAAAAAGGATATAATTAACTGACAATAAACCAATGCAATAGTTGGGATTCAGTCAGATTCTACTTTGTTTAAGTTCTTTCCATTTATACTTTCTATTAATTCAAAATATGTCTTAACTTCAGGACAGTCTTGCTGAAGGGGGATTGTAAGATAAAAGGGAAGGCCTCAATAATTTATACTGTATCACTCTCATTCGCGGTTAGCATCAAGCTGCATAACCCCAACACACATTCACTAAAAGAATATTTATTCGTAAAGCTTTGCATGAAATAGTAATCATAGAGAAAAAGCTCAGCCAATTGAGGTGCTTTCTACTTTCTTCAACATGTCCTCTGCAAGTAGATTATATTATTACTGTATGTTGATTTGAAACTTTCGAATATCTTTAGAAGACTAGCGGCACTTGTCAACATGATTGTGCACATGTTCTATAGTACTCTAAAACAAAAGAGGAGAATAACAATACCTAAATCAGACCCGGCAATGCGAGCATAGAGGTTCTGGCCAGAAGAAGACTCTTCAAGATTACTTAGGACCGTCGAAGCCCATATTAAACACGTGGTAGTGTACCGATTTCTGTTTTTGGCTAATGAGTAAGCCTGGCATTCGCACTTTTTCAAGCATATGTTCCTGCAATCTGTTTCATTGGCAACATAGGTCTGTGGGTCTGGATTTGGCGCTTTCTTGACCTTCAAACTGAAGAACGTATCATTCCTGTTAGCACATAATGTGGACTCTCTTAAGCATCCACCTGAAAAATCTCCAGAGTTCCAGTTCTTTCGAAGCTGGGGCTTGAAACCTCGCAAACATCGACAGATTGGCTTATTAGTACTATTGCAGACACCGAAGTCCCCACAACGGTTAAACACACTGCAATAATCACTTGGCTCACTCCATGTCGAGCTCCAGTTGTGAGTGTACACAAGAAAGTTCAGCTTTCCAGTAAAATCTATTACCAATCTTGTATAATTGTACCCTGATCGTGGCAGGATTTTTGTCTCATTGTAAGAGTGTGACCCCGAAGCATTGAAAATTTGGCTGGAACTTTGTGATGAATGACTCTCGCTGAAATTTGATAGTAACCAAGCAACTGCAGCAGGCATTTCATCTGAGCTGAAAGAATTACCATTTGGTGCTCTACTTCTCCAGTAATCTGCAGCTGAATTCTTGATGATATACTGGTTGTCTTCATCTACTTTAAAGGTAAAGTTCCCGGTTCTTGGGTCATCTTTGTCGTTCCATGAAGTCAGATTTAAGTTTTTATCCATTATCATCCCAGGAATGAATGTATCAGTAGGATTTTCAAAGCTTTGCCACATAACTGCTGCCAAATGTGCATCAGTATCACTTAACACCAAGTTCCCATCATCCTTGAGTTTCACTGTCCGATTGAAAGACTGTATTACTTTGATCTCTGCCGACCATAAAGACTTTCTAGAAGTTATATCCAACACTTGGAGGGTACCCTGTTTGATTGCAAGAACTCCAGTGTGATTGGCAAGCAGTGGATCGTCTCTGTTGGCAACCCATATAACTGTCCTTGGAATCAGTTTGTGATACCATATGCCAACATATCTTCTGTAACTGCCTGAGATTCCTCTTCCATGTAGGGGAAAGAATCCCAGTTCAAATTTTCCTCCAGCTGAAACAAGACCTTCTGATCCATCATCTTTAATTGGATTATCTTTGGTTATTGTATCTCTAGCAGAGCTGAAGGGGTGAGAAAAGCACAAGAAGAGTGCATATGATAAGAAGATGGAAGATAGCATCCCATTTGCAAAGCATATAATAATACCATTTGCTTTTGTTATCTTTGTTCTTCGGATAAACTTCATTTAGGAAAGTAACCTATCTTCTAGTCTCGATGGAGTCTACCGCTAACAAAATGGTCTGATGATCTTTTCCCTTAGCAGCAACAAGTACATTATCTCCTTGCAAAGTTGCAGATAGAACTCCTTTTTAGACTGCTAATTTGGTCCCATAATCCATTTCCCTAGTTTAATAGCACATTTATAACTCAATAAATTGCAAGTTTGCAACTCAGACCAAAAGAATAAATAATTAACTTCAACGATTATACTGCAAGAACAGAGATTGAAGAATAGACAGACCTGTTGTGCGCTGCAGCTTGCATGTAAACAAATCAATATTCCAGCCATAACAAAAAGATGACATTCTATAGCAGTCTAAATAGTGATGCTTTGTCCACTGAGCTGAATGATTGAAAAGTATGCATCCCAATATCAAGTCAAGGTCTTTGAGTTTTGTTTCTTTCATCTTTTCTCCTCCTTGTTTCTGTTGTTAGCAATCGTTTCTCCTCATTTTTTGATCGCATCATTAATCTTTCCTTTGTGACCACTGCTTTACTTTTGTTTGTTGGGGAATGTTATGAAGTTAAGAATTATCTTTACCAGTTGACTAAGACAAGTTAGTCTATTTTCTTTATTTAAGTCATTAGGTTAATACGCACCGTTTTGTTTACATCGAAGAGGAATCTATGAGCTGTTAGGCTATCTTGAGGTTACCAGTGTCCTACTGACACGTGTCTCACATGTTATCGTCTAGCTACGTATGCTGGCAAATCTGTACGAATTGATATCAATTGCAATACAATTTCTTTTCTTCTTAGATTTCCTCTCTGTAATTTCTTTGTACTCTTTCTCTGATCTGGAAGTTAGGGCTCGTACCCTAACAATCTGGTATCAGAGCCCTTCTTCTGGGGCGATGGTGAAGCTCAAGGGAGCTGGAGGTGCCGGAGCTCAACCACAGATCTCCGGTGAACTTTCTAGTGTGGAATTTGACCTGCAAAAATTATTGCTATGCAGGAATCTGTAGCAACAGTTCAAGGAACGGTGACTGATATACAGGAATCAGTCGCATCATTACGCCACCAGATCTTAGAGGATATGCGTACACTGTTAGCTCAGGCTCAGCACCCTCAACCTCAGATCGGGTCACCTCAGTCTAGTCAGGCTTAGATCGGATCACCACAACTAAAATTTGGGTCCCTACACGTGTCTGAGGGTACTCCAAGGAGTAACCTAAAGGGACGCACTGCATCAGCTTCTTCCGTGTTAGCTACGTCTTCATCTGCTACCACTATTGGAATGGGTAGTATTTCCAAACCCTCTACAATTAATCATCCAGTATCTTTGAGTCATAGTGATGTTATATTGGGGTTTACTAGTGATACTTATTCTGAATTGATGAATACTGCTGGGATTGTGCAAACTACTAGTGCTATGATATGTGGGTCTGGTGTGTCAGATAATTTGGGTAACAAAGAGGTTACTAGTAACCCAACTACTCAATCAGGGTCTAGTGTGCAACAACAGTATTTTCAACATCAAAATTTTGGGTCTCAACCATTTAATCACTTCACAGGGCCCTTTGCAGTACCTAACATGTATCAAAATATCAATTCATGTGGAAATGCTGCAACCACTCACTATAGTGAGACTGAACCTTTTGTATTAAACTACTCTGGTCCTTATCCTTACACAACCATCAACTTTCCTCAGCAAGTTCATCCCACCTTGCCTTTTGCCATACCATACCATCATACCTTGCAAACCACACCTCAGCACAGATGAGCTCATCTCAGACCAACCCTTATTCATATGTGCCCTATCAGCCACACAACAGCTTAGTTGCTTCAATTCCCACAACTCCACCTATGAAGTCATCACAGTTGCAGAGTTCATATGCTTTACCTCCATTCTATATGCCTTACAGTACACCTCTCTCACATCCTTGTGGCCATCAGTTTGTGCATCCAAATCAACATCCAACTTATCCCAATTTACCTACAATGAGGCAGATGAGATTAGAATTTCATGTATTCAGTGGAGGGGATCCAGTGGAATGGTTAAACAAGGCAGAGCAGTTCTTTGAATTCTACCAAATCCTTGAGGAAAAAAAGCTAGCAATTGCAACCTTGCACCTTGCAGACAAAGCTTCTGACAGATGGTATATGTTCAAACATGAATTCCCTTCCACTTGGGCAGGATTGGCAGACCTGTTGATGAGGGAGTTTAGTGGTTATAATATTGTGGATTATCAAGCAGCCCTAGCCAGAATGAGCCAGACCGGAAATGTAGAGCAGTACAAGGAACAATTTACCAAACTCTCAAGGAGAGCCCCTGGTTTTTCTCCACAAGTGCTTTTATCATGTTTCTTGGGAGGGTTGAAAAGTGAGATCAGAGCAGATGTTAAGGCTCAAAAACCAAAATCACTATATGAGGCCTGTGAATTAGCTCGAATTTATGAAGAAAGGGAAGCAGGGCATAGAAACCAAGCCAAAACCCCAATGGGAAGCAGGTCATTTTCCACCACAATTCCTGCTGCTTCAGGAAGAAGTGGAATGAGTTTCAATAAGAGTCATTCAGAAAGACCACAGAATTTCTCACCTAGGAATAATGCTGTGACTGTTTCTGCTCCAGGCAACAACATCAACGCAGGGAATAGAAGATTGAGCCAAGCTGAATATTAGGAAAGACGAGCTAGGAACCAATGTTTTTTTTGTGATGAACTTTTTAGACCGGGCCACAACTGCAGGAAAGGCCAGCTTATGGTCATTGAAGTGACTCAAGATGAGGTGGACTTACCTGCACCTGCTAATAATGAAGTTGTAAAAGAAGTTCAAAATGAGGAAGACATCCCAGAACCTGAAATTCAGTTGCAAGTAATGGGGGAACAGAATAATTTTGATACTATGCAACTCAAGGGTGTATTTAACAAAAGAATGGTGCATGTGCTAATTGATACTGGCGCATCTCATAATTTCATACATCCATCCTTGCTAAAAAAAATGAGAGCTCAAATTATTGACATTAAGCCACTGAAGGTCAAGCTAGCTAGTGGGGCTATAATGCAGACCAAGGGTCAGGTAAGAGTTGAGATGCAGCTCCAACAGTACATTTTTTCTGCTGACTGTTACATATTACCTATTTTAGGTTGTGAGATAGTTTTGGGAGCTTCTTGGCTCAGAACACTTCGGGACATCACCTGGAACTTTGAAACCATGAAAATGCAATTTTATAGTAACCAGGCCCAATACACATTGCAGGGAGAGACAAAGGCACAAGCCACAGTGGTATCTTGTAAATCAATGATCAGACTGCTCAAAAAAGAGAAAGAAGCCATAATGGTACAGTTAAGTCCTATCTCCATGCAATCTGCTACTGATGTTGTTCATCCAGAAATTCAAAGGTTGGTACACCGCTGTGCTGATATTTTTAAACCTCCAACCACATTGACACCTGTAAGGACACAAGATCATAGGATTGAGTTGGAAGCTAACACATCAGCCATTAATGTCCGACCCTATAGATATCCCCACTTCCAGAAGGCAGAAATTGAAAAAATAGTACAAGAAATGTTGGAAAATGGCATCATTAGACCTAGTGTATCACCATTCTCCTCCCCCGTTCTGTTGGTTAAAAAGAAAGATGGAACTTGGAGAATGTGTGTTGACTATAGGTCTTTGAATGCAGCAACTGTGAAGGACAAGTACCCTATACCAGTAGTGGATGAGCTGATTAACGAAGTGCACGGGGCAACAATATACTCCAAGTTGGACTTGAGATCTGGTTACCATCAAATTAGGATGTGTGAAAAAGATGTCATCAAAACTGCATTTAGAACTCATTCTGGTCACTATGAGTTTTTAGTGATGCCTTTTGGGCTCACTAATGCCCCATCAACATTTCAGTCTGTTATGAACAACATTCTCAGGGAATTCTTGAGGAAATTCGTTTTGGTTTTCTTTGATGACATACTCATATATAGTCCTACATTGGAAGATCATGTGAAGCATTTGCAGCTGGTCTTTGACAAATTACAGCAGAACT
>LYNE01004140.1:24015-35852 GCA_001662545.1 Rosa x damascena
CTAAATAATTTGGCAGGAAGAGGCAGCACTCCATTTTGAAACGAAAGTCTAAAGTGTAAGTGTTTGGGCCCCTCTTTGCATATCTAAACAATTCAATCTGAGTAAATATCAAGGTCGATCTTTGCAATTTATTGGATGATTGTGATGCAACAATTTCCAGTCGCTTATCGTCCTCCAATCACGGTAAGGTGGCTGCATCATTAGGAGCAAATATTTTCACACTGTGGCTAAGGATGGAAGACCATGTTTTTGAATATTGGCCGATTAGTTTGAAAGAGGACACTTCAGAATGTTAAAATAAGCAAAGCACATATAGGCAACTGAATATGCTTTTTTGCAGAAAAAACAGTGAAAAATAAGACTCTTCTGAATACCAAAACAGAAGTGTTACGCGTTTGCTTCAAATTAGAAAGAAGAACATTTCATTCTAAGCTCCAAGGTACAGATTAAGCTAAGCGCGAGAAAATGTACATGACTTTTTATTAGAGCTGCAATTATTCTCAGGAACTATAAAGACACCTAGGGATTTAATCTGGGCAATGTTGATCAGTTCTGGTCAATATAACTTACTGATTAGAATCACCAGATACATTGAATAATTATTATTACCGTCCTTCAATTACTGTTATTGTAGCTTCACTTATGGAGAAAGTATTTTCATATAGTGGTTGAGGATGAAAAACGAGTTTTGGAGAGTAAATACCGGCTGCGTAGGTTGTGGAATATCTGTGTCGGTACTTAGCATCAAAACTATATCCGGCATGGTTGGCCTATCTGCGGCATTGTCTTGTACACAAAGAAGCCCAATATGAACGCATCTCATCACGTCTGATGAAGAATATGAATCAGCCAATACTTCATCTACCAATTCCAAGCCCCTGCCTTCATTCCACAACTGCCATGCCTGAAAGAGTTCATATATGTTGCAAACACTTGTTAACACCATTTAGTCCGTACTGTGTTTAGCTTCACAATATAAAAATTCACCAAAAGTAAGAGACTGCTCATGAATTCTCAACTTCACGTTAATATTTAGACTATGAACTTACAAAGGCAAGAAAGCCTAGCTGTTGCTCAGGGATACAGAAGCTTGTATTCTTCTTGCTGCTAATAATTATCTCCAATACCAGGACCCCGAAACTGTAGACATCAGATTTTCCGGAAAATATCCCCCCCCCCCAATGGCATACTCTGGGAACATATAGCCACTGCACCAAAAGTCATTATTAGTCTATAACAGATAACATTGCTACTTGGTAAAGAAAAAGTCACAAAACATTACATATCTAATGCCCTGCAAATAATCTGTAGTTAATTAAGTTTTAACTCAAACGGGATGTCAGACTAATGTGGCTGAATTTAGAACTTTAGTTGTGAATTAAAGAACATGTCCAAGAATAGCAAAGAAATGACTCATACCGTGTTCCCTTCTAGATTCTGCGTCCATTGAACTATTCGTGCCAATCCAAAATCTGAAATTTTTGGATTCATTTTCTCACCCAAGAGAATGTTGCTGACTTTCAGATCTCTATGTATCACCTTCAGATAAGAATCATGGTGGAGATAAAGAAGCCCTCTAGCAACACCTTGAATAATATTGAACCGTCTGGCCCAATCAAGCACTGCTCTTCTCGATTCATCTAACCAAAAAATCAATACAGCTATTAGAATGTAATCAGTAATGTCCTTAACAATTCTAGTGAACATCAGATTTTAGGTAGAGGTTAAAATTAGATAGAACAAGTGAAAATTGCAAGGAATTACAGACATAATTGTTATTGTTTAGTAGAGATCTCAATCTATATATATGCCTACAGGCATTGTAACATATACAATTCATAGTCAAAAGCATTAAATTTGCAGGGCCGAATATCTATATTAATTTATTTGTGTAGTCATATAAAAAGAGTAGATTGCTTGTATTGATCAAAAAGTAATTCAAGGATTATTGATCATGCTGGTAATTAAGTCCACCTGGATTAATTTATAGTTTAATGTTAGTGGGCATGAAATTATGAAATATAATCATGCTTGGTTGAATTCTTATCGATGCTTTTCCCTTTTGTAAGAAATGGTATCTTTTACTTTAGTGAGAGACTGAGAGTCTCTTTCAAGGTCCTAATTTTCCACACAGTGAGCTCAGATATGTCCAATAATATGAATGAACAAGATTAATAAAGATAAGAAACTGCAACCAAACATAAAGCGATAGTAAAACTAACCAAATAGCTAGAAGAGTAACCAAGCTTTTGTTTGGCATGAACTCATAAATCAGTAACTTCTCCTCCTCTTTGATGCAGCAACCCATGATCCGAACAAGATTTTTGTGTTGAAGATTAGAGATCAACAACATCTCATTCTTGAACTCTTCAATGCCTTGTCCCGAGTTGCTAGGTAGTCTTTTAACCGCTATTTCCTTCCCTTCATGTAGCATACCCTACAGGTGATCCCAACATTAATCTTTTTTTTTCATGTATGTATTATGCACCTGTTCTAGTTCTATATCATTTGAGGAAAAAAACAATGATTACCTTATAAACTGGACCAAAGCCTCCTTGCCCAAGTTTGTTTGTGATGCTGAAATTCTTTGTAGCAATTGATGTGGTATCAAATTCATAGATCAACAGCTCTGATAAATCATTCTTTCCTATATATTCTCGAAGAGCATATTCTGAAGTCTGAATCGTACCAGTCGATTCAAAATGCTGTGTTGTCGATTTGATCTGTCCTGATTCTGCAATATAATCATCAAACACTGAATCAAAGCCAACAACAAACACTTTGTAAACATGCTCCTATGTCCTATCCAAAGAAAAGGTCACTTTCTCATTCTCTTACCCTTTCGTTTAGCTTGCAACCTGTACCAAATGAACACTATGGCAAACAAGATACTGATAGAAAAAGTAGCTGTAAGGCTGGAAATTAACTTCATTGGCTTTTCTTTACCTGAAAAAGAAATTTAGAATACATGTAAAACAAGCATGAGATAGAAAACATAAGATACTGTTAATTCGTTATGCAAGAAATAGTAGCAATCACCTAGTTCTGAATGTGCTAGGCGAATATAAAGATCTTCACCACGAGAGGAAAACTCCTGTATATCAAGAAGGTCTTTAGACCAGAGCAAACAACCTATTTTACTAACAAATGCATATGCCAAGCAAGAACAGTTATTCAGGCACCGTATCTTGCAATCGTCAGATGTGTTTTTAGCATCCAAAGCTGCCACAACAAATTCATGAGAATCTGGTACTTTTAACCTTTCCATCTCCCAAAAACCATCATCATTTTGTTTTCCTGTTGATGAGACTGCCTTGCTTGTGTCACTCTCACAAAACAATGTGGTTTGCCTTACACACCCTCCTGTCCAGTTTGCTTTGCCCCATTTCTCAGCTGACTTGAGTACAAACCCTTTTCAAACACTTGCATATTGGAGATTCGGTTGCAAGTACCAAAAGGTCCACATGTTCCATAAAGGCTGCATGGATTTCGTGCCTCTGAGCCAAGTCTCCAGTTCTTGCCATCTGACACCATAAGCTTTGATACTCCTTCTGGAGAGATGTATAAATATGAGAGAGTGTCGAAAAAACTATATGAGAAATAAGTTGTTCCCTGTATCAAACTATCATCTAGTCTAAATCCACTATTATACCGATCATCCATAGTTGGTATGCCAATGAACTTTGATTTATCCCATGGCCCACTTCTCCAGTAGGGAATTGATCCATTAATCCAAATGAACAACTGCGATGGTGTCTCTGCTGACAGTCCAACCAAGAATATCCCCATTGATGCATCCTTATTACTTCTCCAGGAAGTCAGGACATTCTTCGTACCAGATTTAGTATCAAATCCCTGCAGCTGAGTCGGTAGCAAGGTGTCACCAGGATGATCAAAGCTCTGCCATATTGATTGACCAGCTCCAATAACATGTTTGACAACAAAGTTTCCATCGTCTGAAAGAACTGCAGCAACTGAACTAGTATTAGATGATGAAACCTGAATCATAGTAACATTGGTAGACCACAGAGTATTCTGTTGCCCGTCTACAAGCTCAAGATTGCCATTGCTGCTAATTCTCAAACTAGCCGAGGTGTCGGTATCTGCAAGCGGCTCTTCTCTGTTGGCCACCCAAACAACTTTGCGCGGAGATATATTCTTGTGCCATAATCCCACATACTGATTAGCAGAACCATTGGGACTGAAAAAAGCCCAATTCGAAAATACAGCCAGGGGAGACCAGGGATTGTCCATGTGCTAATGGTTGCGAAGCAGTTATGTTATAAATTTGAGAACAGTAATAATGAGATGGAAGCAAGATTAAGATGAATAAGAAGAAAGCAATTTAAAATGCCAACGCTTTCGATTCCCATACCCATTTTCTTCCCCAATCCCATTAAGTTGTCAAAAACACAATGACAATAGTATATACTGCAACAAAGGATTGAAAGCTGTTGGTCATTTCTTAATCAGATGCTAGTTAACTTTTAAAAGCATGCATATTCATATTGGAGTGGGAACTCCATTACCGGATCGATAATAATTTAAATAATTTACCCAATCAAGGTACAGAAATCAGTCTAGATGAGCACCATGTTTCTACATTACAAAAATAATTAAGCATCACGTTTCCTACATAAAAATAAAAAAGCAATAGAAGAAAAGAAGCAGATGGCCCCTCTTATTACTATATTCTGATGAGGAATGTGAATTAGCCAATACTTCATCTACCAATTCCAAATTTCCAATCCCTTGCCTTCATACCATGCCAGACGAAATCCATACACATTCACATGAATGTTAGCCTCTGCTGTATTTAGAATCATGTAAATTACCTTCAGTTAAATATGTAAGAAACCACTCTTGAATACTCAAATTCACATAAAGACATCTGGAATTGGGAATGTAAAGAGCCAACATTCTTGTCTCAGCTTCTTATTGGTCATCGTCATCATCATCATCAGGAATTCACTTCTCACGTTTCACTTGGTTCAACTCCATGCCCATCAAGTTCAAGCAGCTGCCATCGCCCTCTGTTTTGTAAAGGGTACAGTTGGTGGGCTTCAGAATGTCTTTTTAGTGTCGGGTGTACTGAGCATAAGTTTGGGTGTACAACGAAGTGCCCTTTAATGTTCCGAACTGCTATACTCAAGACTCAAGAAAAACTTCCACTTTCGTCTTCTCGCCTCCTCTCTCTGGTGGCGGGTCTCCTTACCCTTTCCTCTTCCTTCGATGGCGGCGGAAACTGACAGTGGCGGGTTGTTTGGGTTTCGACCCATCCTTTCTTGGCGGCAGAAGGCCGCTTGGTGTGGCTCAAGGGCTGGATCGGGATCATGGGCCTGCCGGTGGTGGGCTTACAGTTAGGGTTTGGACTCCTAGTCTACTTCAGAGTTCAGACTTTTCCTTGGTCTGCAATTATTCTTTTGGGCCCCTAGTTTTTATTTTTGTTTTTTATTTTTTCATTGAACCGGGATAGGGGTCATCATGGGCCGGGCTAGAGCCGGCCCTACCCTAAATTTTAGGGCTCAAGCTTGGGCCTAGTCAAAGTCAACAGAATTTAGGGTCGGGCCGGGGCTTAAATAAGCTAACCCTTACCTGCCTTAAAAGCCAGATCTATTAGGGCCGAAAGGGCCAGGTAGGGCCGACCTTCCGAATAGGGCCGAAAAGGGCCTTATTTTGTTTAATAAAAAAAAAACTTACATTATTTTTTTTTTTCTCAAAATGTGGCTCAATGGTTATATAGGTAATATAAGACATTGTTTTTAGTTGATATCTGTGTGTGTGTGTGTAGAAATTAACTTATAACATTTATTAATATTAGTTAAGGTGGTTATATTCAATTAACTATCTCTCTAAATTTCATAATATTAATTGTTATGTAACAAAGAAAATAAAAACCAAAGAAAACAAAGCTTAAGAAATCAATTACAAGGAAAGAGATAAATCGCATATTATAGAAAAAAAAAAACATAATTAAAAAATAGAAAAAATAGAAAATTATTAGGGCTTAACTGTATATGATGTAGCAAGCATCATAACTGTAGCAAGTATCGTTCCCTGCCAGTTTCTAATAACAAAACCTCACAGTAAATTATTAAGGCGGTTTTTCCTTTGGATGAAGCGGAGGCAATTTTATCCATTCCTTTGTCAACTAGAGTGGTTGATGATCGAGTGGTGTGGCGGCTTGAGAAAAGTGGGAAGTTCACAGTGAAAACTGCTTACCGATTCTCTTTTTCTACTTCTCCTTCTAGGAGGTCTTTTGAATTGCATGTGGGGGTGAACTTTTGGAAGAAGTTATGGAAAGTGAATATTCCAAATTCTGCCAATGTACATATATGGCGTGTGTGCCATAATATTCTGCCTTCTATGGAGCGGTTGGCTTCCAAGAGGGTTAATCTGGAATCACTAGTCTGTCCTCTCTGCAATACAGCCTTGGAGTCTACTTTGCATATTTGCCGAGATTGTTCATACACTAAGTAGCTGCTTCAAACTAATGGTGTCGTGAACCAGGTTTGTTACAATCCCCCATTTTGCTAATTATAATATTTTGGAATGGTTAAGTGCTTGTGTTAGAGACCTTTCTCTGGAAAGCTTGGGTGAGTTGATATATTTGCTTTGGAGTATTTGGAAGGAAAGGAACTGCAGAGTCTGGGAGAATAAAAATAGTCCGGTTTGTGATGTATTGATCAAAGCAGCTTCTAGGCTGCAAGACTTTAGATTTCATAACTTGAAGCCTGAGATTGGACCTAGTGGAGGGAGAGTAGTTCACTGGACTGCTCCTCCAATTGGTTGGTTTAAGAAATGTGGATGGATCTTATCATCATGCAACTAAGAAAGGAAGTGGAGGTTTTGTTATTAGAAACTGGCAGGGAACGATGCTTGCTGGTGGAGGCAAACCATTGTATGGCATGCTTTCACCAGAGCATGCGCACTGAGGTTGTGGCCTGTAGGCAGGCAATGGATTTTGCAGTGGCAAATCTTTTCTCTTACCAGCAATAGTGGAGACTGACTCACAGTTGGTTGAGAGGCAATTGATCAGCAAGGGCAGTACTCACACGTCCATTTTGGGAAGCATTTATGACGATTTGGGTGTGATATTGGAGGCTCATTCCAATATCAGAGTGGTTCATACCAAACGTACTGCAAATAGGGTGGCTCATCTTATGGCAGCACATTGTAGTTCATTTCATTCTGAGACTTTTTATTTTTCAGCTCCCTTCTTTTTACAAGCTGCCTTAGCAGATGAAATGTGTACTGTTTAAGTTTCCTACTTTTTAATAAAGGCTGACCTCCTTTCTCTAAAAAAATATACATCTTATACAGATTGAAAACATTGAATAATTAGCAACATTTGACACATTTTATTCTAATGATACTGCAATTCACCAATTCGCTGTTGCCTATCGTCCTTCGATCACTGTTATGGTGGTTTCAACATTACTAGAGCAAGTATCAACATCATGTGGTTGAAATTGAGAGACTGAGTTTTGGAAAGTGTAAGCAGGCTGCTTAGGTTTTGAAGAGGCATCTATCTCACTACTTAGTATGAAAACAACATCATGCATAGTTGGCCTATCTACTGCATTGTCTTGTATACAAAGAAGCCCAATATGAATGCATCTCATCACCTGTGATGGTGAATATGAATCACCCAATACTTCATCTACTAACTCCAACCCCCTGCCTTCGTTCCATAATTGCCATACCTGATTCATATTATGTTTGAAAGAACTTTTCAGACTGTGCTTGGTATATGAGAGAAATCACCATAATTTAAAACTAAGAACTTACATAGGATAGAAAGCCTAGTTGTTGGTCATGGATAAAGAAACTACTATTCTTCTTGCCACTAATAATTTCCAAGACCGAGACCCCAAAGCTGTAGACATCAGATTTTTCAGAAAATAACCCCCTCATGGCATACTCTGGAGACATATAACCACTGCACGTACAGTAAAGTTATTAGTATGCAACTCACTAAACTTGCGTTTTTTCTTCTATCACAAAATAAGATGCCACGCGAGATTGTATTTTGAAGGCTCTGCAGTATGGAGTCGATCAAGATTGCAATACTGTAACTAGAAGGGCTATCCCAGACCAATAAACCACTCAACATATTAATTCATTTGTGTAATACCATGTATGAGAATAGGAAAGATCATAAATAATTTCTTACATTGTTCCCACAACCCTCCGAGTATTTTCTAGATTCTGAGTAGCTTCAATTATACGTGCCAACCCAAAATCTGAAATTTTTGGGATCATTTTGTCATCCAAGAGAATGTTGCTGACTTTCAAATCTCTATGTACCACCTTCAAACAGGAATCATGATGAAGATAAAGAAGCCCTCTAGCAACACCTTGGATAATGCTAAAGCGTGTAGCCCAATCAAGCACTTTTTTTCTCGTTTGATCTAATCAGATTATCAATATAAACCATTAGAATTATTGTACTTGGTAATGTTAATCACAAATCTCATGCATTGTACAATTGAAATGAAGACAATCACAATTCTCATGAATTACTTTTTCTAACTCCACGACATAATGAGGCTTCATTGAAAACTTATTTCGAGCCAAAGAGCTTCAGAATTGACCTATACTAATGAAAGAACAAGATTGCTAATAAAAGAAACTGCAGCAAAACATATATAAAGTGCAAGTGAGACTAACCGCGCAACAAAGTATCGAGGCTTTTGTTTGCCATGAATTCATAAATCAGTAACTTCTCCTCATCTTTAATGCAGCAACCCAAGAGCCTAACAAGATTTTTGTGCTGAAGATTGGAAATGAAAGACATCTCATTCTTGAATTCTTGAATACCTTGACCTGAGCTGCTAGATAGTCTTTTTACCGCAATTTCCTTCCCTTCTGGTAGCATACCCTACAGAAGTACCAGAAATTAATCACATCCAAGTGTGAATTTTGGACCTTTGATCCATATGAAAAAATAACAAAAAAAGTTACCTTATAAACTGGACCAAAGCCTCCTTGCCCGAGTTTGTTTGTGATGTTGAAATTGTTTGTAGCAGTCGATATAGTATCAAAATCATAGATCAAACGCTCTGATAGATCAGATTGTCCTATATATTCTCGAAGAGCATCTCTTGAAGAAAGAATCTTATCAGTTAATTCCATATGTTTTCCTGATTTTGCAATTATAATCATCAAACACTGAGTTAGAACAAAACAACAAACATGTTGTGGATATAAACCAATAAATTAGTTAAATCTCATTGTCTTAACCTTTTTGGTCAGCTCCAAGCCTATGCCAACCATACCCTATGGCCCCCAGGATAGTGATAGAACAAATAGCTGTAAGGGTGGCAATTAACTTTATTGGCTTACCTTCATCTGCAGAAAGTTCACAAGATAAAAACAAGCATGAGACATCACAGAAAATAAAAAACGATGATAATTAGACAGAGTTTTGCAAGACATGTGATCCTTTACCTCGTTCTGCTTCTGCTAGGCGAATATAGAGATCTTCTCCGCCAAACGAAAATTTCTGTATGTCAATAAGCTCTTTGGACCAGACCAAACACCCTATTTTATTTACAAATGCATAAGCCAGGCAAGAACAATTGCTTAGGCACTGCTTCTCGCAGGCACCATGCTCGTTGTCAACATCTAAAGATGTAACAACAAATTCATGAGAATCTGGTACTTTCAACATAGTCATCTTCTTAAACCAATCATCATCTTCTTTAGCTCTCAATGAGACTGACTTGATTGTGTCACTTTGACAAGACAATTTGTTTCGCCTCACACAACCTCCTGTCCAGGTTCCTTTGCTCCATTCCTCATCTGACTTTGGTACAAACCCTTTCAAACACCTACATATTGGAGATTCAAAAGCTTTGCAAACACCAAAAGGTCCGCATGCTCCATAATTGTCGCAGGGATTACTTCGTGCACTGAAGTTTGGATACCAGTTCTTGCCACTTTCTGACAGCATAAGCTTTGATCTTCCTTCTGAAGAGATGTCTAAATATGCGAGAGTACTGTCAGAAAAACTATAAGAGAAGTACTTTGCTGTTAAATTCTCAAATAGACTAAATCCACTTCCATATCGATCATCCATATCTGGTATGCCAATGAACTTTGATCTATCCCAAGGCCCACTCCTCCAACAGGGAATTGATCCATTGATCCAAATGAACACTTGTGATGGTGTCTCAGGTGTCAGTCCTACCGAATACTTCCCAGTTGATGGATCACTTTCACTTTTCCAGGAAGTCATGACATTCTTTCTTCCAGATTTGCTATCAAAGCCCAGCAGCTGGTCTTTTAGGATTGTGTCAGCAGGGTAATCAAAACTTTCCCACAATTGATAGCCACTATATTCGACAACGAAGTTTCCATTGTCTAAAAGAGATGCAATGACTGAACTAGTAGTAGATGATGGTACCTGAAAAGTAGTATTGGTTGACCAGACAGATATCTTCTTCCCATCTACAAGCTCCAGATTCCCATTCGTGCCAACTCTCAAAGTAGCCAAGCTGTCTGCAACTGAAAGAGGATTTTCTCTGTTGGCCACCCACACTACTTTACGCGGAAGTACATTCTTGTGCCATAACCCCACATACTTTTTAGCAGAACCATTAGGACTGAAGAAACCCAATTCGAAAATGCGGCCAGAGGAGACAAGAGTCTGTCCATGTGCCAATGGTTGGGAAGGAGTTATGTTATAAACTTGCTGAGAACAATGATAATGTGGTGGAAGTAAGATTAAGATGAATAAGAAGAACATGGAGAGATTTAAGCAGCTAACACTTCCAGATTCAATATCCATTTGATATGTTTCCCATGAAAACAATGACAGTTTATATGCTGCTGGTTATGGACCCGAACTACTTAATTTGTGAATTCATATTGAAGCTGGTTGGACTTTGAAAAACTTGGAAGACGTTATGGTGGAGCGCGCGGAAGAAGGATGGAAACTTCCTGATTGGCTCATAAATTTGCCACTTGTTAGCTTATTAACTACTTTGTTTTGAATATTAATTGCTACCTGTAACAATTTCCTGGAAAGATTTCTAGCCAGAAAAGTTTTGCAGGGCTGCATGGTTCCGATTTTTTCTTGGTACTTGTAATTGCTCTCTTCTGTCAAATTTGTACAGTAGGCTCGTTTGGGTTTGCTTCACATTTAACTCGTTTATTTCTTCAGTATGCTTTTAACTCGTGTATGCCGTCTTCTTCAACATTCTGTGAAACACATGGAAATGGAGCGGCAGCAGCATTCACGTACAACAAATTTTGTTTCTATTTTTTTAATTAGTCGTAGAAAAATTTAGCTATACGTACTGATCAATAAATGTGGTAGCATTACAAGAGAATCTATCACGTAGTGGCTCGATAAAAAAAATTCTCACACATAACACTACTGTCACTAAATTAGCATATGCATGATGCACACAAATACAAACAAAACTATACAGACTAAAAATAAAAATAACGTCAAACCCCATACTTAAATTTAACCATGTGGTTGCCTAACTCCTCAAAAAGTTTCGTAAGCCACCTCTTTAGGAGCATGAGGGGCCAAAAAAATAGGACCAGAATTTAGTCCCTCTCAAAGTCGGCCTGAACCCGAACTCCAACCCAGCCTGCACCTGAGGCCCAACCACACCCATGTCGGAGACGTCATAGACCGAGCACCTACTGCAAACAGCCACTCATGACCAGTCACAAGCCGCCACATAAGCTCTGATGCAAAAATCTATCTAAAACCATTGCGGGCAGCCGGGCACCACTGGGACACTACCTCCATCAAACCAATGAATGATTGTATTGTTAACTTTCACCGTACCTCTTCAGTTTTTTTTTTTTTTTTT
>LYNE01004141.1:664-16966 GCA_001662545.1 Rosa x damascena
AAAAAAAAAAAAAAAAAAAAAAAAAAAAAAGGAGCGGTTATGTATAATCACGGGGTAAGTCTCCGGATTCTTTGATTATGTAGCCCGTAACATGGTCACACGACCTACATAATCAAGGGGGCTAATGTTGACACCCAAATTTCCACAAGTTCGAATTTAACTAGTGACGGGCAAAGGGAACGTGTCATCAACCTCATAACCTAATTGGGCCTTCAAGCAAGCCCATTTCGTGGCAAAAGGAAGTTCTCTATTTTACAAGAGATACGAGATGCCTAAATGTTCGAACAATTGACAGGGATTTCCAAATGAGTCAACACGCTTATTTACCACGCGATACGCGTAGACCCAAGCTACGTTTGGGGCTTATACGGCGGGGTGTGGTGTGGAAGGTAACGGATCGTGCGAGGCCCATTGTTATGATAAGGCCCGTCGGTGATTTTGGACTTGGGAACCAAAATTCATGCTTCGAGGGCCAATATCTTAACATGGGCTAGCAGAGAGATGAAAGCAGGCTCAACAAGACTTAGAGCCCACTAGAGTCATTCCCCCTACCCAAAGTCCACTACACTAGAACCGGTAGCCCAAAAATTGTTGGAGTCATCTTCCCCAAATCAGGAACGTTGTTCCATCAAGTCGTTGCTGGGATTACTACTCCACCCATTTCTGGTAAGAACCCCAAGTCTATACAAAAGCTTCCCAACTCTCATCCTCCTAAATCCTATCTCAATTTCCAATAATCCATAGATTTTTGTGATCACAATTCACAATAGCACAAATCAAGGGATTATGATCTCTCCAAAATCACGGTAGCACGAAACCTGGGATCTCCATCACCGTCCTATGCCTGCATCGCCGGTCTTTACCCACATAGCCAAAGCAAGCTTTCACTCTTTTGATTTCATGGGGAAAACAAAAGCTGAAAGTTTTAGAATGATCCCATCAAAACTGAGAATACCCTTTCAAAACCTCTGGTTCTTGGCGCAAATCCTCCCCGTCTATCACCACTATAAAGGGCGAGTTCATCGCCGTAGGAAACCAGGCCACAACAGCCCAGAAACATCAAGCAAGAGATCAAGCTTCATCTCTGAATCCATAGCCACCAATTCTTCCCAACCAACCTTAACCCAAAACCCAGAAATCATGTTACTGCTGGAATTTTCTCTCCGCTAAAACTCTCATGCATCTAGCTCCCACACCATGCCTGCCTATAAGTCCTGTTCTTATGAAATCTAGTCCAATCGCTGTTGTTATCATCAAGCCAAATCGCTGCCGTTATCGTCAAACCAAATCGCTGCCGTAATCGTCAAGCCAAATAGCTGCTGTTACATCGACTTGGTCACAACGAGGTTGTTCTCAGGTCTAACCTTTGATCAATATTGGGCCTAGTCTCGCTTAATCAAGAGGGCCCTATTGCAAAAGATCCAAGACGCAAAAAGACCCTCACAACCCTTAATTGGAAATGTATAGGAAGTTGTTGGTATGAGTGAAATCCGGTCATTACTTATCTAAAGGTAAGACGACTTGAACAGGAAGTAGGAGTTGAGTTGGAATAAATTGATTGGGCTTATGTTCTATCAAGGGTTCAACAGATATTTAAGTACTAATTGTTGAGCTACTATGATTGAGTTATGTTATTGGATTAATTCTTGGTGAGAAGATTTGGAAAGTTTTTGGTACAATTTTGGTTAGCACAGGAAAGTCATAGGGATTCTTGTTGTAGCTGAATTTTTTTAAGTTAAGCGTCAATCGAGGAGCGGATTTGTGGCTATCATATCCTCTTTTTGGTAAGGACCGTCGTCCTCTATCAGCATTGGCCTTAAGTTAAATAAGAAGAGTTGACTATATTCTAGTACTTGCAAGTTCAACGTTGTTTGACATGATTAATTTCTAGTGATTCTTGTAACATCAGATAAACATCAGATAATGAACTTCTTCGATATCTTATTTTCCTGTCTTGGGAAGTAGACTGTGTTTATGTGGTATGCAAAGTGTTATTTGTTTAATTAATTGACTTTGAGCTTTTCCATTTGGGCTCTTATTCGACTTTCTCTCCAGGTTGTTTTGAGCAAAAGAGTTTTTGCAAATTTTTTCTTAGTAGTGGATAAGACTTTTCGGTAATGCTTGAGAGCATATCTATACTCTAGAACTATTGAGTCAACAAGGGATGCTGTGAATTTTATTGGGATTGTGGTCTCTGACCAGATTCCAGCTTGAGGATTTTTTTCATTTCAAATGTTGAATTTCTTTTCCTGTTGGTCAGATTTTGGATCAGATTTGGAGCAATTTCTAGTGTTGTTGGATGCATCATAGTCCATTAGAGGTATGTGTCCATTAGAGGATTTGACACATACAGAATTTAGAACTTTTCTATAATGTCATACCTGTAGTAGAATTGTTATGAGGTGATGTCAGACAGATGGTTGGAAATGTTCTACTTGGGACTGGTGGAGCAGTTATGAGAGAGAGTTTTTCTAATTATCTAAGGAAGGTATTTTATTTGAGTTTGATCAGAATTCCAATCAAGTATTTAATAATATGGATAGTGGCGTTTTCGGTTGTGAGAATTACATTGGCATATGAAGTAGAATTATCAATTGTGGCATTAGAGGAGAGCGAGAACGACATGGATTTAACCAGATTTCTGACTTATGATTATTAAAGAAGTGTAGCCTCAGTTAAGAACAGTTTTAGTGCGATGCATCTCCTCCTGGATTTGAGTTTTTGGGCTGGAGTAGAGTGAGTAGTTACGGTTCTTGCTTTGCACCGGATTTCGAACGACAGGGTACTCGTTGCGTACCGTTAAGTAAACACTATCATGTGAGGAATTTTAGCAATTTTGATTGGGGACGTTGGTAATTAGTAGATTCCTTGAAACACATTTGATTTAGAAGAGTTTTCCACCCCATTATAATTATAGGAGGTTTTTTAGGGACAATGCTAATTAGCCAGTTTGAGATACTATAAGTATGGCCAGCAGGGCAACTATCAAATGAGTTTTTGTAGTTGACTCGGAACGTCATTTCAAGGCTGGACCAATGATTTTTAGTCAGGTATCAGTGTAGCGCAGCGGAAGTGTAGTGGTCCCATAACTTACATGATTAAGAACTTATAGGTTGTTCGGAGCTACCTTTGTTATACTTGACAATTGTGGAACCTTTATGTGAATGATATTTGATCAATAATCTGTGCACAACAAGCAAAAGAGGAAGTGTTGTTTTGGGGTAGCTAAGTTACTTGTTTTGGACTTGTTGGTTAACAGTGACTATCTTGTGGCATATTAGTAGCGGTTGGGTTACCCCTATGAGCACACATACGAAGGGAAATGTATTAAGTATGGATTGATATATTATCACAATGTTGTTGAAGAACGGGGTGGAACTTCACCGTGCGACGTATTTGAAGAGGTTCCGAATGCTACTATTCCGACCGAATGGTTTGTGATGTGGATACCTTGCATCTGAGCCAGTAGTTGACTTGAGGTTGTAAAAGAAAACTTAATCAAGGGAAGAGTCAATTTTCCGTTATGTGGTACTTAAAGTGTAATTTGTTCAAGTAACCAACTTTAAATTAACCTTGAGTCTTATTCTCGAAATTCTACCATGTGTTTCTGCTTACATGTTCGAACCAAATACGGGTTGCTTCGAACATAATGTTTTGACGATTTTTCTCCTTTAGTTGATAAGAATTTTTGGTAATGTTTGGAAGTAAGATGGTGAATTTATTAGGAACGCTATGAAAACTGATCAATTTAGCGACATGACATGTTTCACCTTAAGAATTGTTCTTCCGAAGTGTAGACCTCTCAGTTTTACTTAGCCAGCTCTTGGATCAGTTTTGAAGCTAATTTCTACACGTCTTGATCGGATTTGCACGTCTTTTATGTATCTTAGCTATACCATTGTTAAATGATCAGTGTGTGCGCCCACTTCTACTTCTACAGTATGTAAATTTCGAGGACGAAATTTTATAAGGAGGGGAGATTGTTACGTCCCGAACCTAAATTTATCGGTTTACTAGTCATTTGGACGGTAAACGACAATTACTTTAACTTTTTACTCTGTTTCGATACTTTTAGTGGCCCTAAAAGTTGACTTTTTGTTCAGTTCAAAATTTGAGAAAATGTTCTTCATGAAAGTTGTAGAGGACATTAAACCGAGCGCGTGCATATATGGTACGTAAAAATCGGAGTTCATATGCGAAAGTTATGGCCAAAATACTAAAGTTACTGTTCATGATAAGTTTCTATAAATAGCCGAGTTACTGTGATAAGTTTCCATTTTCGGAAACTTACCGAGCTCTCTCTCTTCTCTCTCCCCGATTCTGTCATCCTCTCCGACCTCTTCACCTTCTTTCGGCCATAACTTCTTCATCCGGCGACGGATTTTGACGTATAAGATGTCGTTGGAAAGCTCTCTTCCCACTCTTCATTTCTATGGCGGTTTGGTGATTGATTCTGGACAGTGGAGGGTGCAGCAACGAGAAGAAGAGGATGGTCACTGTAGCAGATCAGGATTTCCATCGATTTCCGGCGATCCCGGCCGTCTCCGGCCACCAAACTGGCGTCGAAGGTTCGATTTTTGTCAAGGATCATTTCGCCCCTATCCTTGAGCCACGATTTGCAGTGTGGAGGTCGAATCGACGATTTCAAATTCTAGGGTTCTTGGGTTTTTCTGGAAAAATTTCACCAGCCAAATTGGAGCCCTTCAAGGTAAAGTTGGAACTTGTTGTAGTTGTGAAAAATGTTGGGTCTGTTGAGTAGGTGGTGCTGCCAAAATTTGGTGGCCATCGGAGGTGGTGGCCGCCGGCGCGTGGGGCCCACGCGCTGCCACTGTTGGTGGCGCGTGGAGGCGTGTAGGGCAGTGTTTTAATTTCTGTTTTTAGCCCATTAAATTTTAGAAATGTTGTAGAGCTTGTATGTGAAGTTTGGTGAATTTTGGAGGAGTTTGGAATTATTTGTGATTTTCCGAAGTTCGGAGTTTTGAGATTGAATTGTGGGAAATCCGATTTCCCTCGTTTCCGTTGTGGAATATGATAATTGAGGAATTGGTGTTGTGGGAGAGATTTGGGTGGAATTTGAGAAGTAATGGAGATAGGAATTTTCGGGTTTCATTTAGGTTTGTATTTATTTTATCGGATTGCCGTTTACGGAAATATAATTGTGTACAGGACGATGTCGCAAGCTACGGTTAAATGAAGAACTCGTTTGCGTGGTCGCCCAATAGTACTGTGAGTGGACCTTTGCTTTTAAATATGGATGCATGCAAATGTTTTTCCCGAATTAATTATTTAATTATTTAATCCATGTTATTATACTTTCGGGAAATTATTGTTGATTTGTCATGATTTGTTTTGGGAAATGAATTAGTGACTTAAATTATTGTTTTAATTTATCGAGCATATTAAACGGATTTAAATATTTTTATTACTATGTCAATTGGATTTTCGAATTGAAGTTGTTATGCTCGATTTTGAATTTGTGATTTATGCGAAATTTCGTTGAAGTAATTTTCCGAGGTGATTTCCGGAATTAATTATATTTCTATTCGTTGTTTTGAGATTTTTGGAAAGATTTTCGAAATGGAATTTCTTATTTATCTATCGACTTTCGGTTTTGGCATTGGGAATGCCTTGATGATAATCTAACTATTCTTTTACCGTGTGAGACACGCTGTTAATTTATGTAACTTTTTACGAGAATTTCCAGGTACGGTTGGGAATCGTACCCGTGTTTTATTTATTCGCGGGACTTATGGGAAGCCTTATAGATTTACTGGATTTGAATGGTTTTTACCCGCCATACCTGGGTCGCCATATTTTATTGCTAGCTAGCCTATTAGTACTCCTCCCTACTTACTATGTGTTCGTGGGTGAGTAGAGCAGAGCATGGGATGCTCCAGAGTGTGGCACTCTCCGACCCGAGCCTGGGAGGCTCCCTTCTTTCGTATGGTGATACTTCTTCCTCATATCTTATCGTTGCCTGACTAGTGAGGCTAGTCGGTTTATCGTTTTGAAATTCTTGGATTTAAAGCTAAATGTGTTTTCTAATTGTTGCATGCATCAGTTTTTAATGAAATAAATGTGGGAAAGTATGAAATTATTTTTCTTTTAAATTGTTTATTTTTGTCCACTCACGCTAACGTTTTTCGTCTACTTTCCCCTGAGCATTTTGGTTTCTAATGCCCAGTTTGCAGGCGAATTAGTGGAGGTCGGGCGTACATGGCATTTGAGGCATAGTTGTCACTACTTCCGCAGTGTAGGATCCCTTGATCCTTTACTCTTCTTTTTATATCCCTGTGTAAAGTAGTATTGCTCTGATAACCTTTGGGATTAGTATTGTTGAGTTTTGTGTTTTGTGAAAGCGGAGTTGTTGGTAATTGGGAGCAGGGTGGCTCCAGGAGTATAAGGTTGGTTTGCTTGAAGTGTTTTTGTGTGTTTTACAGGTTTTTGGGTAGTCCATTTTAGGGGTGACTCTGCCGAATTTTTGGTAGAGCTATCCCTAAGGTGGGCCCCACATGGCCACCTCGGATTTCAGGGTGAAATTCGGGGCGGGTCCTGTCACATGTGTACCCTCAATCCCCGGAATAGAACGATCCATATTTACTATATACTAACGATGACATTTCTAGGGTTAAATTATATGCTTGCTTTGAGCGTATTATCCTTCATCTCAAACTCGGATTCCAAGTGTTTAGTGGTTTTCCTTAACTCTATAAGGGCATCTAATAAAGATCATGTCACCAACATGAACCGGATAGAATCCGGAACTTGTCATAGAAACGTAAGGGCATTGACATATCCCTTCCCAATCAAGTAGCCACTTTAGCAAGCGTTTCAACCTCTTTGCAAACGCACTTCGTGATCTAGAGTCACTTGACTTGGGTGAATGAAATCCACTAGGAACCTTCATGTATTTTCGTATCTAGATCCCATAAAGATACGTAGTGACCACATTCATAAAATGCATGTTCAGTTATTCGGAAACTACCAAACTGACAAGGTAGTGGAGTGCAATGACATCCATTACGAGTGAGTATGTCTCCATGTAGTTGATTCTAGGGTATTTTTAAGAAGCCTTGCACCATAAAGCGAGACTACCATCTCTTTTTCTCATCATGCATTCTAACGAAGACCTACTAGACAACAGGTTTTATGTTAGGAGGTGTTGGTATCACTGGCTCGAAAAATCTTGATCTTTGTTAGATAATCCAATTTAACCTGGATCGCATATTTCCATTTAGGCCAATTTTCTCTGCATTGGCATTCATTCATCAACAGAGCGTGGTTCGATATCATCGAACTCAACAAACTCATGTGCAACAAAATGCGCAACTACATTAACAATAATGATAGAGTTTCTATCCCACGGCTCATGTACACTAGTGTAATTTTCAAAGAGCTATATATTCTCAGGAATATGTTTCGACGTTGAGGCGTCCCCCATGATAATCTTAATCCAAAACATTCTCATGAGATGGATTTTCAGTGTCGATGACCAAAAAGAATGAGTTGTGCCAAAGTATCCTTAGAACCCATGGGCCTCCCACGCATCCTTGATAGAAGCATAAAATGCAAAGTTTATAATGTCTAAATCCCTGTATTTTGCTAAGTGATTCCCTTTAAGTTGATCATATTAACTTAGTTAGTGTTTTGTAGGTACATTGTGTTGGTGAAGATACTTTAGGAGCTAAATGGAATCTCAAAGACCAAAAATGACTGAGAAAGGGCACAAGTGACGCAGAAATGAAGAGAAATGAAGAAATCTCAGTTGGAGTAGGAATCAGAAGCTGACTTGGACTCAAACTCCTAAGTCGCGAAAATTAGGAGTTCTACTTGAATCAAGAGTCCCAATTCGAGTCGGAGAAGGAAACCTAGTGTCACAAGGAGTCCCTATTGAACAAGGATTGCTTGAGAAAGTTCCGGAAGCTCCTAGAAAGGAAAGATCATGAAGCTTCTAGAAGATGTATGGACGTCATGTGCAAAGCATGTGGCGGTGCAATACATATTAAATTCAGAAATTGGAATAAATATGAAGATAGGAGTCCTTATTCTACTTTGCTTTTGCCGTGAATTTGGAAGTCTCTAAAAGATCATGTGCCGTGCACACCTTATGTAGTCAAGATTGGATATGAATTGAAGAGATGATGCAGCTTTGATGATGTGGAATTAATTTATTGGTCCAATGATGTGTCAACCAATCAGAAAATTCAAAGGAAAGCCTAGATCAATACAAACTGAGAGTGAAGTAAGTAGAAATGAAATTGAACTATGGATTGACGGTGCTCTATATATAGAAGCAATTCTAGACATTGCAAGTTTACCATTCTCTCCACAATTTCGTATTCTCACTTGTGTTCTCTCTAGTTTCAGGTTTTTCACATCTTCAAGAAGCAAAGTTGTGCCATCCACCTTCCATTGCCGTGGTCACCACCTTGTATTGCCACCTTGGAGCTGCTTTAGATCTTTGGGATATAATCAAGGGTTGTCCACGCCACCTTCCTCATAATGTCTTCATGGTTTTGTGTAATTGTAGATAGAATTTCTGCTTTTGATTTTCTTTGTGTAAACCGAAAACTATGAGTTCATAATCTGATTTTTGGAAACAATTTTTGAAACCCTTTTCTATGTGATATTCATGTGATGTGTGCTTGATCTTTGCTTGTTGCAATTTCATGGAATGATGATCTGATTTTTTTTTTTTATTGAAAACTTTTACATGTGTTTGTTATTTGGTTCGAAACGTAGAGTGATTGCATGTAATTGGAGCTAGTAATTAGGTTTATGCTTTGTAATCCTAATTCAAAATAGTAGTAAAGGCTTTGGACGAGAGTCGAAATCAGATTGTTTATGCTATTGAATTGACATGCTTTGTGTACTTGGATTGGCATAATTATTAACTTAACTTTCATATGAACTTAATGATTCGAATCTGATTTTTACATGATTGCTTTGATTGGTGCTTTGCTAATTAAATCAATTGTGTTAAGGAAAGTAAAATAAGAGACATTGTTTGCTTGTTACTTTGTTTCTTGGTTGATAACTTTTCATGGCAACTACTAAATGATTTGATACGCTAAAAGTAAGCGCGCAATTTAACCCTATAAAATGTAGTTGTCAGTATAGAATAAGTATGGATCGTTCTAGCTGGAGATTGAGGGTACACCTGTAATTGCAAAAATAAATAAATAATTAATAAAAGTATAAAGTATTATTTACAAAAATAAAACAAAGAATGAAAATATATACAAGTTAATGTAAAAAGGGGGTTTTAGGATTATTAAATCAAAAATTAAAATAAATAATACAAAGTAAATGTAAATATACAAGGGTGGAACACAAGGAACAAAGATCAAAACCACATCCATATGCAAGAAATCCAACTACAATTCCTATAGTTGATTTTCTATGTCATGGGAAATAAGTTGACCATGTGAAACGTTAATAATAAGCAAACGATTTCCCATATTTTACTTTCCTTGAATAATTAATCTAAGTGAAAGCACATAAATTAATCCTATTGAACATGCAATCATAGTCTACAAAACTAGCTAATCAAGAACACACTCAACGCATTAAGAATAAAGAAAGGATGTCAACCAAAGTGCACAACCTAGTATGAGAAAGCTCATCTATTTGCAATCCTCCTTAATTGATTTCGACTTTTGTCCAAAGCCTTTACTACTTATGATTTAGGTTCACCAAACTATTAGGTGAATTGTTAACCTAAATCTAGCTCCAATTACGTGCATATATCCTAAGTTGGCCACCAAAGAACACAAACATGCAAAAGTTTTCTGTAATCCAAAATCAATTAAGCACTCTCACATAAGCAACATAGAAATCAACACATAGAAATCACAACTTTATTTGAAAACATATAAACGGCTTTAAACTTAGCCCTTAACGTCATGGTAACTAGAATTCATAACTCTACGAATCAAACAAAGAAAAACAAAAGAAAGTATGAAATACATCGTGAAAGAGGAATGACAAAGCCTTGAGACGAAGAACTTGAAGATCCTTGAAAGCAAGCAATCTTCTAGGGAGGACACAAGGGTGGATGGCGGGTAGGATCTTGATGTATTGCATGGCTTCTTCTCCTCCTTGGTTGAGATGCAGAGCTTCTGAAGACTAGAGAATGGAGAGAATTTTTGGTGTGTAGAATTATGGGAAAGGTGTGTGTAAAACGTCCGAGAAGAGGGGATATATAGGGGGACGGCAAGGCTTCATGAATCTTCTTTTAATTTCTCCAAGAGTTATCTATTCATGCCACACAGCTTTAGCCAATCAAATAATGCCACGTAAGCCCTGCTGCTTCATCCAACCAATCAGAGGCATCCAAAATTAAGTAAATTAAGTCCAAAATTTTTCAAAAAGATATTATTCTCAAATTTTCCAAGATTTTATTTGATTTTTCTCTTAATTTTCGGCCAAAATACTCTTGAGTGAAAATAGGAATGAATCTGGACTTGTTTTTGGACATTTTCTCTCTTAAATCTCTCCATGGCATCATTATCCTTGATCCTTTCTTGATTTTGACATTAAATCCATGATTTCTATCCATTTTTCATGGCAAAATATATATTCTCCCTAAAAATATCTCTTTTACGTCCAAAAACCCTAAATCAATTGGGCTTTTTCCCATTTTGCCGAATTTCTCATTTAATCTAGAAGGAGCTTGGGCCTTCATGCATCATCTTCAAGCCATGTGGTCTCTTAGTGCCTTCAGGACTCCTCACATTTCGCCATTTTTCTTCATTTTTCCGACAATGCTTCCTAGTTGACTCAGGAGTCTTGATTTGACAAAGTTTCCTATTTTGAACAGGATTTCCTGGCTAGGCTAGGAAAACTTCATTTCTTCGTTTCAGCTTATTTTTGCAGCCCTTGTGCCTTGCCCTAGCCATTTCCAACATTTTCTAGCGTTTCTTTCTCTTTTGAGCTCATTTCAGCTTCATTTACTCCATGGGACCTAAAAATAGAAACTTTTATTAAATTACTAAAAATGGAAACTTTCCTAAACAAGAATGATTTATTTAAGGAAATAACTAAATAAAATATGAGAAAATAACAATTAAAACGTCACATTAAAATGCTTCTATCAGGATTAAGGATGCATGTAACAAATTGAGCTTGAATTGTGGTGGATAAGTTGTTTTCATAGTTTCCATTCATTCATCTTTCAAATTAAAATCGTTTTTAGGTTTCTTTATAATCTGAAAATTTTCGTTTTAAAATCTCAAAACCCCCTTCTTGTTCGCGTTTTGAGTTCTTGTATAGGTGTAAATCGTTTGAGGGTTTAGATTTTTATAAATCGTAAATACTACTCTGAAATTCCCTTATTAAATCGTAAATAATCTGTTTTAGGTTTGTTAAATCGTAAACTTTGTGTTTTAGGATTTGTTTTTGACATTTTTGTTATGTATTTGTGATAGTGTTGTGTTAGGTTTGCGTGTAATTAGAGTTTGTTTAGGATTTGTGTTTGTTTTTATGTTTGATTTAATTTCTAATTTGTGTTTGTTTAGAATTTGTTTTCTATTTTTATTTGGTTTCCTACTTTGTATATAATTAGTATTACAAATTAGTATTCCTTGTGTGAATAGGATTCCTAGTTTGACTATGGATTTGTAGTCCTTATCTGCTTTGGTTTAGGATTCCTAATTTGTGTCTAATTTGGATTCTGTGTTTGACTTGGATTCTAACTCTTGTAATTCAAAAACTTTGTCTATAAATACTTGTAAATTTCGTTACTTCTCTATATTTGTATAAATATTTGTTATTTTCATGATTTTATGTGAGCCCCCTCAATCTCCGACTTGAACGATCCCTAGTTATTCTATATTAACGTTTGACATTTTTTAGGATTTAAATTGGCCCTCATTTCGAGCGTATCAATCCTAGCTGGGGTCATGACCTGTAACGCCAGAGTGCCACTCTCTATGGCGTCGATGTCATGTCTACCTCTGTTACACTACGTCCTCTCATAAGAACCTCCATCCTTGCAGGCATGTTTGCATTAGATATGTGTGATCTCGTCACTTTAGCAGGAATCGAGATGAGACATAGTGGGGACAGACCACGATAATTCCTATCGTTCCTGTTGAACATCCGTGTTCTTATCTCCCCCTAACGACAGGAAGACTGTCTCATCAAAGTGACAATCCACAAATTTAGAGGTAAAGAGATCGCCTAGCAAGGGTATTAAGTGGCGGACGATTGTTGGAGTCTCAAATCCAACGTATTTGCCCATTCGTTTGTGAGAACCCATCTTAGTGTGCTATAGCGGTGCAAGAGGCACGTACATGGCACACTCAAATACGTGTAAGTACGAGATACTTGTACCCAATCACTAGTTGTAACGCATAGATAGATTGAGTGGTTGTGGGTTATAAACAAATTAGCATACCTGCATGCGATATTGCATAAGCCCAAGTGGATATAAAGGGATTGGAGCGCATTACCAATGTCCGGGCTATCATCGTAGTCGTTTCCGTGAGACCATTTGGGTGTGTACATGGGAATATGATGTCCAACATCAGTTCCAATGCAATAATTATCGAAAGTCTTCGAGTTAACTCTCTAGCATTGTCAAGTCGACTTGACTGAATGAGATGATCCGGGGAGTGAGCCCGTTGCCATATGATCTTTGCTAAGAGTATAGAATAAGCAGCATTACAAGTGGACAATGGCACAACACGAGGTCAGCGTTTTGCACGTCAACCAACATCATGAAATATTTAAACGTCTGCAAGTTGGTTGAATCAGTCCTTAGAATCCCCCTGGATTCTATGTAAGAACAGAATTAGTATTTTCATATTAATTATTAGCGCAGGATGTTCTAAGTCCTAATTTCCCTAAGGAACATGCTTTGTAGAAAGAGCGAGAAGCCTTAGAAGCAACCAATGAGGATTTTGGTTGGGCCGGAGCGTCTGAAACGCTATTGGAATCAAAGTTGGTGATTGCAGCATCACCTAAGATGCCATCACCATAATGGACGCCATCCATGGCATCATGGATATGGGCTGCCCCAGCCCTAGCTGGTAGTGGACGGCTGCAGTGCCAAGGGCAGCGGCGGCGGTCATACTTAGTCCATGATTCAACCTTTGATTCTTGCTTCGCTTCACTCGAAAGAATGGATGTCCGTGTGAAATCTTTGGTATAAGAATCATCATATTATGACTAGGAGGACCTATCCTATCGTCGCAAAAACAATATGTGTCTAAATCTAAGAGATCTTGTTACGTCCCGAATCTAGAATTAACGATTTACTTACTATTTAGACGGTAAATGTCGATTACTATCAATTTTTAGTTTTTATCGATATTTTAGTGGCCCTAAAAGTTGACTTTTTTTTTGTCAAAATTTGAGAAAATGTTCTTCATTAAAGTTGTAGGGGACGTTAAACCGAGCGCGTGCATATGTGGTACGTAAAAATCGGAGTTCGTATGCGAAAGTTATAAGCGAAATACTAAAGTTACTGTTCATGGTAATTTATATATATATATGGAAATTACTGTTGGTAGATTTCCATTTTCGGAAATTTTACCTAGCCCCCGTAACTCCCTCTTCTTCTTCCCCGACCATTCCTCCCCTTCGGCCCGATTTTTCTTCCTTCGATTTCTTCCCCCTCCGGCCGACCCACGACGAAATCCGGCCATCCCCAAGCTCGCCTCCTTCCCCTTGTTGCATATGTGGTGGTGTTTTGTAGAGATTTGGCCGGAGGAGCTCGATTTTTGAGCTGGGAAGGTTACTGTAGCAATTCGCGATTTTGCCGATTTCTGGCCATTCCGGCCATCTCCGGTCACCAAACCGGTGTCGAAGGCTCGGTTTTCGACGGAGATCATTTCGCCCCTAGCCTCAAGCCAAGATTTGCCGTGTAGAGGCCGAATCGACAACCTAGGGTTCTTGAATTTTCTGGCCAATCTTCACCGGCTGAATTCGACCATTTTCAGGTAAAATTTGGAGAAGTTGTAGTTGAGAAAATTAATCAGTGTGTTGAGTTGTTGCTGTACATGGAATTTGGCAGCCGGATGTGGAGGTTGGTACCAGTGCGTGGGTGCCACGCGTCGCCACCGTGGGTGGCGCGTGAGTTGATGTTTGGCCAGTCTTTAACTGCTGTTGTTGAGCTAAATAACCAATTATACATTTAGTTTCATAATTGCAGCTTTGGGATAGAATTGGAGAAGAGTGAGTATGGATTTTGATATTTGTTCAAGGGTGGAAATTGTTAATTGAATTACGAGGAATCCATCCATCGGATTTCCTTGATTCTGCCCTAAAGCCCATACATTAAAGGAATGACATTAGTGAAGAAGATTGGGAGGTTTTAGGCATATAAAGACAATGTTTGGGTTTGGTTTTACTTATCGTAATTTAGTTTTCTATCCAGTAATTATGGGTTTACGAACGTTATATTGTACAGGACGTGAGGAGGATTCCCTCGAGGAGGGTCCGGATCGACGGCAGGCTTAGCCGAACACTGTGAGTGGACTTTTGTTTTCAAATAAATGATGCATGCATTTATTTATTACTGTATGCTCTATTTAATTGACATATTACGTTTCGAGCATATGATTTATTTTCGAAGATTGATTTCGCTTTATCCCATATAATTACTTTCGATAGTGATTTGTTTCCGAAGTTGGTTATGATTTATAATCCTATTCGACGAATTGTTATTTCCGATGAGATTTCCGGATTTATACAATTTATATTATATTTATATTCGTCGATTTGAGACTTTATTTTTGGAATGAGTTTTAGATGGAGTAAATCTTCATATTTATTTACCGACTTTCGATTTTGACATTGGGAATGCCTTATTGATAATCTAGCTATTCTTTTAGCGTGTGGGACACGCTGCTGCCTTATACGACTTTTACGAGAATTTCCTGGTACTGTTGGGAATCGTACCTGTGTTTTCTTCATTCGTGGGACATGGGGAAGCCTTATAGATTTACTGAATTTTAATGGTTTTTACCCACCATACCTGGGTCGCTATATTTTATTGCTAGCTAGGCTATTAGTACTCCTCCCTACTTACTATGTGTTCGTAGGTGAGTAAGAGCAGAGCATGGGATGCTCCAGAGTGTGGGACACTCCGACCCGAGCCTGGGAGGCTCCCTTCTTTCGTATGGTGAAATTTCTTCCCCATATTTTATCGTGACTTGACTAGCGGGGCTAGTCCGATTTCTCTTAACCAGCGGAGCTAGTATGTTTTTCACGAGTTTTTGAGTTTAAAGAAATATGTTTTACAAACGTTGCATGCATCGAGATTTTATAAATATAAATCTGTGGGAAAGTATAAACTCTTCTTCCGTTATACTTATTTATTTTGTCCACTCACGCTAACGTTTTTATGTACTTTCCCCTGGGCCCTTTAGTTTCAATTGCCCAGATCGCAGCGTTGCTGACCGGCTTAGGAGTGGAAGCTAGCACCAACTTTTCCATCTATCCTCAGTAGGTTATTTATTAACCTACCTTATGTATTATATTTCAAGTGTGTTCTATAAATTGCTCTGATTACCTTAAAAGGTTGAATTTATACATTTGTATAATTATGAGTTTATGGGAGTTGTATAATATTGAAGGAAGTTGAAAGATTTGATTTGCTGGGTTGTAATTTATACAAGTGGATATGTTTATGTAGTATAGTGTTTATACTTGAAAATTTGCGGATTGTTGCTAGGAAGCAGAGTGGCTTCAAGTATTGAAATTTATTATACTTAGAAGTGTTTTCAGCAGGTTTAGGGTTGCCCACTTTTAGGGGAAGTTCTGTCGAATTTTCTCGAAAAGTGGGCCCCGCAGGTCCATCTTGGAGTTAGGAGGGTAATTCCGGGGTGGGTCCTGACAGATCTTCTCTCATAATTTTATTGGATTTAATAGTTAGAATATTGGTGACATAAAATCTACTAGAGAGACACATAAGTTTCTTTAAGATGCGCATTTATTCGCAATCATTAAAGGCAGTGCAAATAAACTCTTTTTCAGGATTTTAAAAACCGCATAGTCCCCGCTTAGGAATAAAAACGGCCTAGTCACCGCCTAAGTGTTTGGGAGCCAGTCCTCTGACCACCGCTCGACTAGCGCCTAGCGATTTTTTGAATATTGCTTTGAACATTGGGAAATTTGGTATTTTGTATGGGGTACTGTTGCCAGGCCAGCCTTACTTTGGACGGGTTTTGGGTTTATTTTGGGCCAGCGTCGCTCTACTGCTCTGGTGAATCAGGAGAGAAGTTGCAGTCGCAAATGTTACGTCAGCAAATATCTACTCCAATTGTAAAAGTCAACGAAGTGATTTAGCCGATT